>JZKD02S0023366.1:102989-155726 GCA_000966675.3 Picea glauca
GATATATCTTTTAAATTTTTGAAGGATAGGGGGTTCGGTTGAGAGGCTCGAGAGAGTTGGAGGAGGAGTTTAGCTGCTCATTTGTAAGCCTGACGACATGCGATGTAAACTTTTATGTCATGGAAGATACATGAAAGTTTTTATTTATCATAATGTTATTTCTTTGTTCTCCATTTCTTTTGTCATCTTATTGCTTGAAATATAGTGCATATTTTTAAGATCAAAGGCTGCATGTGATTAATAAATCCATGAGCAGCAGAGGATTTGTTGCATCCTTCTTTTTAATCATTGTTTTATTTCAAGTATCTTGCATTTTTTTTGTAGACAGGATTCATGCCTGATGGATGTTCTCCTTTTTGTTATATTCTTCACTCTTCTATCCATCATTATATAAACCTTCTTCTGGTTTGCAGCATGAATTCCTTCAATCTGCAGAGAGGTTATGACTCCATGCCCAATGTTGTAGATCATTGATCAACAATTAACTTGTTGTCCTCTCCTTTTTCGTAGAGTCTTGCTGACCCACTTACCAAACCTTATCTAAACATTCATTCTTGATATTCAAATGGGTATTGGGTTTATCCTTAATGCAGTCTAAGGGTAACTTCTAGTGCTAGCATTTTTGGTGTCGTTGTTGGGTAACAAAGACACGAAGATATCTTCCCTGGGCTATATGACAATGAGTAGATCCAGTCTTCAATTGTGAACAAAGGCTGGTGACATACTACATACTGCATCTTTCACCTGGAATCTCCATGATAAGAAGACTCCATTGAAGGAAGAATATGGATGATAGAAAGCATGAAAGGTTGAAAGGGAAGATCCATGTATCAAAGTAAAAAAAAATTCCAAGAGATCTTATTCTTTTTCATCAGAAGAATTCTTCATTGATTACTGCACTTAAATGACCATGGAACTCCACTTATATATATGTCTTTAAAAGTTGTAAATGCATCTCCTTCTTGTATCATTGATCTTGATCAAAGTCTTCCATCTAAGTTGTATGATGACCATAGCTAAGTTGACTAGCATCATGAGATTAAAGCTGACATTATCCCTCTTGTACTTAAGCCTCAATCCTCCAAGATCCAAGAGAGATATAGACCTCTTAAATTGTTGTATATCCTTCATAACTTTCCTCTAAATCACTACAAATACCTTCCCAATTTTGATAGAGAATTTGAGAAGCTTACAGTTGAAAAGCAGATCCAGGCCTTTGAGAATTTCACAGATCTATTTGGAATTGAGAATGATGTTGTTTACATGAGAGAATTTTCCCAGTCATTACAAGGGGATGCTAAGGAGTGGTTTAGGCATTTGGACCTTTAATCAGTCATTTCATGGGAGGAGCTCAGTGATCTCTTTCTGAAGTTTTGGGTTGAGAGGAAGCCGTGGGATCAATACCTTTCTGAATTTCATGTCATGAAAAGACAAATGGATGAAACTGTCTCTATGTTTAATAGGATATTTTTCAATTTTTATCATAAGATTCCTAAAGAAATCCAACCATCAGAAGTTGTTTCTAGGTTGTGTTATGCAACAACCTTCCATCCAGATTTATTTTTTCTTCTCATGGAGAGGAATTCCATGACCTTGCAATAGATGTTCAATGATGCTCATGAAATATAAGACAATATACAAGCTTGTGGCAAGTTATCTGAGCATATTGGGAATGAAGAGTTGAATGTTGAAGAATGTTATGAGAGTGAGCATAAACAAGAAGGAGTTGATTTGAATTTTGATTCTTTGCATAATGAGAAGAGAGTTGATTATGCCATGAATGTTTTCAAAGTTTTCAATGATAATGTTTTTGCATAGGATAAAGATCAACTTGTTGAAGAGCAAGTTGATGTCTCAAACTTTCTTGTTGATGATATCACATAGCTTTTTTATCCACCCATATATGATGGATATGATGATTATAATGAGGGTGATTTCCTAGAACAATTGGCAATTTTTCCTTTATCAAAAAATGTTCAGTCTCAACAAACTAATGAAACCAAGCAGCTCATATGTCACAATTATAACATTGCACATGAGGAAAGTAGTGACTCTGTTGAAAGAAATACTCTTCCCTTATGCTTTTCTTCATTTAAGTTGTTGAAAGAGAATTTAAATCTCATTAATGAAGGAAAGGGATTTGAGTTGATGCAAAATCACATAGACTTTTTGGAGAACAATGACATATTATAAATCAGCAACAATCTTTATGTGTTCTTGATGACCCTGTAACATGTTATATGGAAAATTTGATCAGTTCATATTTGCAGCCACTGATGCATGATGATTTTGAAAATGATGATTATGATGTTGATTTTCAAGAACAACCAGTTGCATTAGAAAATGATTCTTTTAGAAGTTTGATGAAAACACTCGGCCCATATATGACTATTATGCTATTGAACATGAGAGGAAACCTTTTCATGTCTTCAATGATCCTGTAGCTTGTTATTTGGAGGATTTCTGCAGTCAAAATTCTCAGCCTTTAATTTGATGTGAGCCTGAGAATGAAAGTGATTATGAGCTAGTGTCAAAACCATATATGTTTTTGTTTCCAACAAGCGTTTCATTGCAGCAGTTTCATGAAAACTTTCAGCCTCTTTGTGACTACCAATAAATTGACAAACATGAAAGAAGAAATGTAGTTGAGAGAATTGTGTCATGTCATGTCAATCACTTGGATCAAAGTAACAGTTTCTTGGATTATTGTGAGATCAATTTACATTCTTTTGAAGATCCTTTTGCAGTTTTCCCGGAGTCAGTCAGTGAGCCCATTTTTTTTTATATTTTGATAATGTTGAATTTGTATTCAAGTTTTTTGATGCGTTTCCAATGAGGGGGTCTTTCCTTTTACTCCTGATCAAAGACATGCAAGGACGTCAAACAATGGACAAAATGTTTGCATGGTTGCATTGGGTTTTTTATTTCACTTGATTAAGTAGCTCATGGATCAATTTTTAGAGTAGTATGGTTTACTAATAAGATTACAGTTATGAGCATCATTTCAACATTCAGTAGTTTGCATTTTGGTTTTCAGTTTAATGTTTTCAACAATAGTATTTCCAGCTTGTAGTATACTATGGTTTGGATTTCAGTTTGGAAGTCTTCGAATTGGGAACAATCCAATGGATCAGGTACTTGGTCTACAGGTTCTTGGCAGCTCATAGGGAGCATGCCATCCCCCATGGAGCCTATATTAGCACATGTAAATTTCAGTGATAGTTTGGAAAACAAAATTGGATCCTCGAGCCAAAATTTGAGTTTTTACAAGGCTATTTTATGCTCTCGAGTTTTATACAGGTTTTTAATAAATTTTTATAAAACTATTGGGTCTGAGGCCTAATCTCCAATTATACAAGCTAAGAACCAACATAACACACATAGCACCAAAGCCAAAGTGCATATGTCCAAGCATCAACACACAAGGCACCAAATGACAAGGAGAAACACACACAAATTCACGGAGAAAGTGAGAGTATAGTGCACAATTCATCAAGGTGCATTGGATACAAGAGTTATTATAAAGAAATTTTCTTCATTTCACCACTCCAATGTGGGTCAAATACCTTTGAAGTAAAAAACAACAAAAAAAAATGAGTGCCAAAGTGAATACTAAGTACCATGTGGAGAAACCCTAACACGAAAAAATCAAAGTGCACCGAAATGAATCCAAGTGTCGATGGAGAACACTAAGTCATTGTCCAGGTAATTGTTGTGGGTGGGAATCCCTCCTATGGACTTAGCATTTAAGGGCTCTAATCATGCATACAGAAAATGACCATTTCAAAGGCCTCTACTTTCTTCTATTCTCCCAACACAAAACCCCACACTCATGCAATACAAAGGTGTAAACAATATTTGATAACTCTACCTTAAGTCCTTCATTTGATGTCGATCCCTTTGCTTTCACTCACTCTTTGATTGTTGATTGCAAGCCTCCTCCCAAAGCTGACCTCCATTCACACATGAACAAATAGAGAGTTGTGAACATGCATTTCATATACTAAGTGTTGGGTTAGTTGTGACAATCTCATAAAATAAATATTCAATTTCAACACACAATATGGTGGGACGGGAAAAGTATTCCTTTTTGTATTAATCTTCACAAGAGTAAAATTGCAATATGTGATCGACACTGCTCCTCGAAACTAGTCCTGGGATCCTCTTCAACTGTCCTCCAACTGCTTTTCTCTATAATTCTCTTTGCACAAGGATGGCTAAAGGTTGGGACAAGGGGAGTGCTCAATCGGGTATAGTTTCTTTACTATGATTTTCCTCCTTTCAAATGGGACCCCTACCCCTTCTTTTATACGCTAGAAGGAGCTAGGTATTTGGATCAAATAACCATCCATGCATGGCCGAAAGGTTTAGTTAACTTACCCAAAGTTGTGTGTTCCGTCAACAACTTTCCTTTTTCGTTCTTTTGTAGGTACACACGGGTTGTATTGGGGAAGATAGTGTGTACAAAAGTGCAGTAATGGAGCAGGGCACGTGGGCCTTTATAAAGGGGGTTTTAAGAAGAGTTGTTCAGTAATGTTTTGGCAAAGAAGGAATCTGAGATGGCTTGATGCCAGGTAAACATATCTGGTGCAAATTAGGGTTATAAAACAGACCCAGGGTTCAACACTTCAACAACACACCAACAAAACCCTAACTACTGGCCCTTTCGTAAACACTTGCGAAGTAGATGAAGTCTCACCCGAGGTAGAGGTAGGGGGGGTTGCAGGACTCAAATGTCTACAACCTAGCCGAGACATAGATCTATGATTACATCACTTTAAAAAATCACTTAGCCAATAATATGAATTAAGTTATGACCCTTATTCACTTCACAAAGTAACCCTAAATATAGAATAGTGTAGTAATAATCAAGATTTGAGCACATTTAATCATTTAGCACATAGCATCAGAGAAAATCTAACATTCATTCACATCTAAAGCACTAAGCATCAATGGATCTACCGATCATGCATCAAGATTAAGAAAATAAATACATAAACACCATGAGTAACACTGCACAAAGCACAATAACACATGATATATGTGGTTCACCCCAGCGTGGGGCTACATCCACCAACTCTTCTTTTTATTTATTAGTCTCTTCAATCGCCTTATAGTAACAGAGACACAAAGCCCACTTCGCACTGGACAGGATATCTGCACGTAACTCGTCAAATCCTCCATCCCCGAATTGGATCAAAGCACACAGCCTTACATAGTTTGTATGCACAAAATACTTACAAAACACTTGCACTTAGCTAACACTAGAACGTAACCATCAACCCCTTCTTACATCGCCTGGCTACTTATTTATACATTAAAAAATGCCTAAGCATGGGTAAACCCATGGGATGACATCCCCTACCCATTAGATAAACCCTAAAATCCCAAAAAACTAGCAAAAAGGGTGAGATCCCGCAATCTCCACTTCCCCTAGGCACTTCGTCTTCGACTAGCCTATCGAAGTCCCAAAAATGGTAAAACACAACCAATGTTTCCACAAAACTTGGTCGAGGGCCAACAGGCCCCCAACACTCACCTATGAATTGTCCCGAGTCACTTTGACTTGGGTAATACTGCTTTGAAGGCCTCGAGCTTAGCTCGAGCTACCTCAACTTGTTGCTTCGCCAGAGCCTCCTGCTCGGTGAACTCCTAAATGACTTGCTCAGTGATAGGCCCTTCTAGGTGTTCTTCCATTGTTGTGACCACTTGCTCCAACTGTGAGCCTTGTCCCTCGATTTCTTCAAAAAGTGTGCAGGCTTCGTCCTACATCGACTGGAGTCTCTATGTCACCTCCATAACTCTGTTATGCATGGCAGTGACCTGTTGCTAATTTACCCCTTTTTCGAACCAACTAGACTACCTTCAAAAAAGGTACCACTGTGGAGTCTCCTTTTACATTTTTTCAGACTCTCTAAACATGAAAAATGATTGAGCTTACCTTTTCTAGGCTCGTTAAACTTACATCAAAGGATGTTACCATTGTGTGTCTTATTAATCGCATTTGCATACCCGCATATTTGGCCTAATGTCGGCTCCATATTTCTCTCAACCGAACCATCTGAAACATGCCTTATATGCAAGCCCTGTAGCACTTTGTCTTTGCGTCTTGACACCTTTTGGCCCCAGGAGGGATTTTTTCTAAGTGTCCTTGCTTTGAACATCAGTCTTGTCCTTGTGCCTCAAACTCATATGTTTGTGACACTCATTCCTCCTTTGTAATATAACATTCTTTTATTCTTTTTCCAAAATCATTGAAAAATACAAAAAAAAATCAAATATACCCCAAAAAGAGGAAGGGAAAAGTATTTTCTTTGTATTGGCAGCACAATGAGTCGCCCTTGAATAAAGAACATCCTTCCATTTGTTCATCAAGCCCTAGGTTTTAATATGACCTTAGGAAGTTGTCCCCGCTACATTGAGTTGTGTCCTCCTCCGTTTGGTTATTCTTTTAAACATATGGAGAGTTTGTGTTGCCTCCTGCCTCGTGAACTTATGTTAATGCCATGCTCCCTGAGTCTCATCATTTTTCGTGCTATTGTCCAAGGGAAGTTTTTACCAAGCCTAAGTCGGCCCCTCTGCAGTTTGTCTCTTGCCCTCATGCCTGACCATCCTCAAATTCCAATCAAGTCTTTGTTCGAAATCAATGAAGCCTTTAGTCTGACCATCAAAATCCTCTAGTCCATGCTTGACGAGCCATCAAAGACCTCTGGGTAGTGAAATTTTACACTCATATTACACTCCTACCTAAGTTTTGAAGATTTTGAAGTTGTTGCTCGAGCTCTGAAGACCTCATCTCTAGCCATTAGGCCTTATTAGCTTCTAGAAGATGGATACTATACATGTATATCTTTTTTGATTTCGAGATGTAGCTCTGTTGTGTATTGCTTGTTAAAATGGTTTTGAATAAACATCTTTTTAGTGCTAATTTGCCTCTTTTTTGAACCAACTAGACTACCTTCGAAAAAGGTACCACTGTGGAGTCTCCTTTTACATTTTTTCAGACTCTCTAAGCCTGAAAAACAACCAAGCTTACCTTCTCTAGGCTCGTTAAACTTACATCAAAGGACGTTACCATTGTGTGTCTTATTAATCGCATTTGCATACCCGCGTCTTTGGTCTAATGACAACTCCATGTTGCTCTCAACCGAACCATCTAAAACATGCCTTATACACAAGCCCTACAACACTTTGCCTTTACGTCTTGACACCTTTTGGCCCCAGGAGGGATTTTTTCCGAGTGTTCTTGCTTTGAAAATCAGTCTTGTCCTTGCAGCTCGAACTCGTATGTTTGTGACACTCATTCCTCCTTTGTAGTGTAGCATTCTTTTATTCTTTTTCCAAAATTATTGAAAAAGACAAAAAAAATCAAATATACCCCAAAAAGAGGAAGGGAAAAGTATTTTCTTTGTATTGGTAGCACAATGAGTCGCCCTTGGATAAATCACATCCTTTTGTTTGTTCATCAAGCCCTAGGATTTAATATGACCTTAGGAAGCTATTCCCACTACATTGATTTGTGTCCTCCTCCATTTGGTTATTCTTCTAAACATATGGAGAGTTTGTGTTGCCTCCTGCCTCGTGAACTTATGTTAATGTCATGCTCCCTGAGTCTCATCATTTGTTGTGCTATTTTCCAAGGGAAATTTTTACCAAGCTTGAGTCAGCCCCTCTGCAGTTTGTGGGTGGGAATCCCTCCTACGGACTTATCATTTAAGGGCTCTAATCATGCATGTAGAAAATGACCATTTCAAATGCCTCTACTTTCTCCTATTCTCCCAACACAAAACCCCACAATCATGCAAGACAAAGGTGTAAACAATATTTGATAACTCTACCTTAAGTCCTTCGTTTTATGTCAATCCCTTTGCTTTCACTCGCTCTTTGATTTCTGATTGCAAGCCTCCTCCCAAATCTGACCTGCATTCACACATGAACAAACAGAGAGCTGCAAACATGCATTTCATATACTAATTGTTGGGTTAGTTGTGACAATATCATAAAATAAATATTCAACTTGAACACACGATATGGTGGGACGGGAAAAGTATTCCTTTTTGTATTAATCTTCACAAGAGTGAACTTACAATATGTGATCGACACTAGTCCTCAAAACTGGTCCTAGGCTCCTCTTCAATTGTCCTCCAACTGCTTTTCTCTATACTTGTCTTTTCACAAGGATGGCTAAAGGTTGGGACAAGGAGAATGCTCAATTGGGTATAGTTTCTTTACTATGATTTTCCTCTTTTTAAATGGGACCCCTACCCCTTCTTTTATAGACTAGAAAGGGCTAGGTATTTGGTCGAATGACTAGCCATGCATGGCCGAAAGGTTTAGTTAACTTACCCAAAGATGTGTGTTCCATCAGCAACTTTCCTTTTTTCGTGCTTTTGTAGGTCCACGCAGGCTGTAGTGGGTGCTATCATGGACACTGTAGATACACGTGGGCTGTAGTGGGTCAGCTAGCATGTACATTTAAAAATGGAGTATTTTAGACGAGTTGTTCAGAAGTGGCCTAGCAAAGAAGGAATATGAGATGGCTTGATGCCAGGTAAGCATGTCTAGTGCAAATTAGGGTTATAACAGTAATGATCGAGGGATGTGTGGATGGTTTGTTTAATTCAACACCTACAAGACCCACACCAAGCAACAAGTGTCAATCCAACACGCCATCAAATCAATAAATTTCGAGAAAGAATCAGAATCCAGAAGGAGCAATGCAAAGTGCACAACATGTCAACAATATATGGCTCTCATCTTGTCACGAAGAAGGATAGTTTGATTTTATTTCTTTGGGAACATTTTTTTAACAGATTAAGAGCACACTCTTGCTTCATTCTTGTGCATTGGTGATGAAAACCAAAAGGATTTTAGTCCCTCATCTATCAGCAAAATCCATGATGTTTTCGACAATCAAGAAAAGTGGACAACATTCTTGAAAACTTAGACACAAGGTTGAAAATGGCATAAGGGCATGATGAAGTAAGAGGCTTTCCAAGTCGATATCAATCAGTGAAATTTTTTATCGATGTTATGGGTACAAGCACGTGAAATTCAAAGGTTATGAGTTTTGGTAGGTGTGTTGATATTGTAGATGACCTATCATTTGAGTCTTATCTTTACTTCAATTAATGGCAAAGATATATTAATTTGTTTTATTAGATAACAACCATTCTAGCTCCATAAGTGTTAGAAATAAATTGTTATTCAAATAAGAGAAAATTACATTTGCAAATGGCCAAATAAGGGAGACTACTTTTTGGAGGGAGCAATATTATGGGCAACAAACATGGCTTTGTCATAGAACATAAGCATTAGATCATGTGCTAAGAATATGAATTATTCTGGTCCAGTGATCAATACTTGCAGTTCATTCTACTATGACTAGTTTACACCCAACTCTTACAACAAACCCAAATTTTGGACAAAGCATAGTTGAAGAAGGCAATGGATCAAGAAGAATGATATTGGCTTCCCAGGATTTTGATGGTCGTATTTCATTTTCTAAATTTGTAGAATGTTTTGTCAAATTTGTAAATAGAAACTGTTTCTAGACACGTCGAAAGAATATTTAGCAACTATAACATGCAAGGATCTGCTAAAATAGAGTTTTCGTAGCGACCTTGTACATGCTGTGAAAGTGTTGAAGAAGTTGTTTTTACAATGAGCTATCACCAGAACGTTGCGAAAGTACATAGTAAGCCCAGATCTGAGTCTATTCAACTACCAGCTAGAGTGGAAGTGCCATCTCATTATAAATACTACAAGAATCGTTTAGTATGTCATCGATTCATGTGATTTTGATGTGATTTGATTGTGTTAATTAGGCCAGAAAAAAATCCCTAAAAATCAAGAGTTGGTTAAGATTTTTGTTGTAACGCCTTCCTATTATTAGAAAATTGAAGATATCGAACTCCTAATATTGGGGGGTTAACGAGAGGCTATATTTTTGAAACTATTGAAGGATAGGGGGTTCGGTTGAGAGGCTTGAGAGAGTTGGAGGAGTAGTTTAGCTACTCATTTGTAAGGCTGAGGGCCTGTGATGTAAACTTGTATGCCATGGAAGATACATGAAATTTGTTATTTATCAGAATGTTATTTCTTTGTTCTCCATTTCTTCTGTCATCTTCTTTCTTGAAATATAGTGCAGATTTGGAAGATCAAAGGTTGCATGTGATTAATAAATCCATGAGCAACTAAGGATTTGTTGCATCCTTCTTGTTAATCATTGTTTTATTTCAAGTATCTTGCATTCGTTTTGCATAGAGGATTCTCGTCTGATGGATTTTCTTTGTTTTGTTATCTTCTTCACTCTTTTATCCATCATTATATAAACCTTCTTCTGGTTTGCAACTTGATTGCCTTCAATCTGCAAAAAGTTTATGACTCCATTCCCAATGTTGTAGATCATTGATCTACAATTAACTTGTTGTCCTCTCCTTTCTCGTAGAGTCTTGCTAACCCATTTACCAAACCTTATTTAAGCATCCACTCTTGATATTCAAATGGGTATTGGGTTTATCCTTAATGTAGTCTAAGGGTAACTTCTAGTGCTAATAGACCTTACTTAAAATTTCATGTTTATTGTGATATTTAAATTTAAATAATTAATTTACACTCATCCATGGATGTCTTTTAATAGGTGCTAACATACAAAGAAGATCCAACTGATTGTATCCAACATAAGATATTTTGAGAGATGGCAAGAAACATGGCTTCAAAAGAATGTTTATTGTTTATGAAACACTTGTTGTTATGGTACTCTTTTTTATTAAGTAAACATATACATTCTAATATATATATATATATACTTATTGTTGGGTTCATCTTTTGTCATAAAAATCATCATGTACACTCTCTTTTTACCATTCCTTTCCTCCATTTTTGACATTTTTGTACCCATTTTCACTAAACCTCGGATCAATAAAGGATGAAAAAGGTAATTGTTAGTTTGCTTCTATTTTTTATTTAATAAGCAAAAATGTCAAATTCTGGAGTTTTTATCCGCATTATTACTAGAAATGATTTTTTCCTCGTAATTGCTCTAAGCTTAGTATATTTGCAAGCCGCATCAGGGAAAATGGGCATATGGGATTTGTTCTTAGCATTCACACCATGGATTGTGAGATTTTAGAGCATGGGAAACTGATCAAAAGTCGCCATTCAACACTTGGTCAACACATGCCCTCCACAAAAATAAAATAAACAATAGAAAACATAGCAGCGATATGCATAGGACACTTTCATATCGATGAAGATGAATTATAAAATTTGAAGACATGGGTTTTGTGCAGGATAAGCCCAATTAGGCTAAAGTGGGCATATTTTCTAGAGATTGCACAATTTCAGAAATTTAGAGGTTTTATAAAGATGTAAAACCTAGATTTTTATGTGCAGCCAAGATTCTAACTGCCCATCAAATCATGGAGAAAATTTCTCATCTTCATATCTATCCATCATTAATAGGAGGTTGTTTAGATATTTCATTACTATAGAGAGGGTTTTGAGGTTTATTACTTGTTTTTTATGGTGTACAAATATGTCAAACCACTGAGGCATTAAGGGAGTGGAATTTGGGAAATTCATGAACATATTGTAGTATAAATTTTATCCATATAAAGACTTTAGTTTTCTCCATTTGATTTGTTGATCATGTGCATGAATCAAATCTTGGGTGGCCCCCCTTGCAATGTATGTGTCACAATTGTACATTGTTGTATGAAGGTTTTATTTGTTATTTCTTCATTTGTTTTTTGTTGGTAAGTATTTCATTGTTTTCTTCTATTTAATAGTTCTTTCATTTTTAGTTTAGCTACAGAGGTTTTCTCTTTTGAAAAATGCATCTAGAATTAATCTTGAACTTCCTCTTAAATCCACAATATTCATAACTGAATAAGAGTATTGTTGTGAAAGTCATGAATGTCATGAAAACTTTCTTTTACAACCTGTTTTCCCACCATTGAAGACTATGATACATTTGGGTTAAAGAGATTAGAAATATTTTGCATTTAAATTGAACCCTTCATAATTTTGGATCATAATTATTTTTTGTTTTCCTTGTATTGGCACAGGGGCAGACTGTTGTGGGTGAGAATCCCTCTATGGACTTAGCATTTAAGGGATCTAATCATGCATGCAAAAAATGACCATTTCAAAGGCCTCTACTTTCTCCTATTCTCCCAACACAAAACCCCACAATCATGCAATACAAAGGTGTAAACAAGATTTGATAACTCTACCTTAAGTCCTTCGTTTGATGTCGATCCCTTTGCTTTCACTCGCTCTTTGATTGCTGATTGCAATCCTCCTCCCAAAGCTGACCTGCATTCACACATGAACAAATAGAGAGTTGCGAACATGCATTTCATATACTAATTGTTGGGTTAGTTGTGACAATCTCATTAAATAAATATTCAACTTGAACACACGATATGGTGGGATGGGAAAAGTATTCCTTTTTGTATTAATCTTCACAAGAGTAAACTTACAATATGTGATCGACACTGCTCCTCGAAACTGGTCATGGGATCCTCTTCAACTGTCCTCCAACTTCTTTGCTCTATACTTCTCTTTGCACAAGGATGGCTAAAGGTTGGGACAAGGGGAATGTTCAATTGGGTATAGTTTCTTTACTATGATTTTCCTCTTTTCAAATGGGACCCCTACCCCTTCTTTTATAGGTTAGAAAGGGCTAGGTATTTGGTCGAATGACCGGCCATGCATGGCTGAAAGGTTTAGTTAACTTACCCAAAGTTGTGTGTTCCGTCAACAAATTTCCTTTTTCTATGCTTCTATAGGTACACATGGGTTGTATTGGGTCAGCTAGCGTGTACACACGTGCAGTAATGGAGAAGGGCGTGTGGGCCTTTATAAAGGGGGTTTTTAAGAAGAGTTGTTCAGTAGTGTTTTGGCAAAGAAGGAATCTGATATGGCTTGATGCCAGGTAAGCATATCTGGTGAAAATTAGGGTTATAACATAGATCCATGGTTCAACACTTCAACAACGCACCAACAAAACCCTAACTATTGGCCCTTTCGGCAACACCTGCGAACTAGATGAAGTCTCACCCAAGGTAGAGGCGGGGGGGCTTGCAAGACTCAAATGTCTACAACCTAGTCAGGACACAGATATGTGATTACAACACTTTAACAAATCACTTAGCCAATAATATGCATTAAGTTATGACCCTTATTCACTTCGCAGAGTAAACCTAAATATAGAATAGTGCAGTAATAATAAAGATTTGAGCACATTTAATCATTTAACACATAGCATCAGAGAAGATCTAACATTCATTCATATCTAAAGCACTAAGCATCAATGGATCTACCGATCATGCATCAATATTAAGAAAATAAATACATAAACACCATGAGTAACACTGCACAAAGCACAATAACACAAGATATACGTGGTTCACCCCAGCATGGGGCTATGTCCACCAACTCTTCTTCTTATTTATTAGTCTCTTCAATCTTCTTACAATAACAGAGACACAAATCCCACTTCACACTGGACATGAGATATGCGCACACCTCGCCAAATCCTCCTTCCCCGAATTGGATCAAAGCATGCAACCTTACATAGTTTGTATGCACAAAATACTTACAAAACGCTTGCACTTAGCTAACACTAGCACGTAGCCAGCAACCCCTTCTTACATTGCCTAACTACTTATTTATACATTACAAAAGGCCTAAGCATGGGTAAACCCATGGGATGACATCCCATACCCATTACATAAACCCTAAAATCCCAAAAAAACTGCAAAAAGGGTGAGATCCCGCGATCTCCACTTCGCTTGGGCGCTATGTCTTCGACGAACCTGTCGAAGTCCCAAAAATGGTAAAACACAACCAATGTTTCCACAAAACTTGGTCGAGGGCCAACAGGCCCCCAACACTCAACTATGACTCGTCCCGAGTCACTTTGATCTAGGTAATACTGCTTCGAAGGCCTTGAGCTTAGCTTGAGTTGCCTCGACTTGCTGCTTCGCCAGAGCCTCCTACTTGGTGAACTCCAGAATGACTTTCTCGGTGACAGGCCCTTCCAGGCGTTCTTCCATTGTTGTGACCACTTGTTCCAAATGTGAGCCTTGTCCCTCGATTTCTTCAAAAAGTGTGCAGGCTTCGTCCTACATCGGCTAGAGTCTTTGTGTCACCTCCATAACTCTACTCTGGATGGCAGTGACCTATTGATGAACTACCCACTGCTCCTACAACCTCTTCATATTTTCCACCGCAGTAATCAGCTTCAACTGTGCTTGCACAATTGATGCCTGTTGCTTCGCTTCCTGGAGTTGTGCCTCTAATGTCCTTAGTTGTGGGTCTTCTGCAAGGCGCTCATAGGTTTACATGCTTCGATTAATTAGTTTCTTGCATTCTAAGGCCAAGGAATTGATTCTTTCTATCCTAGATTTTTCTTTCCTCTGATCCCGCACTTCTTGCGAAGTGCTCGACACTACTTGAATTTCTAACTCTGCTACTCTTACCTGAAGTTGTTGAATCGCTTCAACGAGCTTCCCCACTTGGCTCTCGGTTGTCTCTTCTTCCATCTGTGCCAAGCCCAGCACTAAGTGAAGTTCTCTAGTCACAACTTCCTTGACCGTAGTCTGCTCCGCGAGCAGCTGGTTCTCTCTATGAATTTTCTCTCCGTCCTTCTCGAACTTTGCTCTAATGTCATCTTTCTCTCACTACACAACCCGACGTTTCTCTAAGGCATCCTCCTTTTCTTACTTCAAGGCCTTTGTGACCTACTCCTTTTCCTCCTAGACTTGACGAAGGTGAGCCTCTATTGCATCTACTATTCTTCGCAATTGGGTCGGCTCATCCCCCAATTCTGCACCTTCTAATGATGACGACGCAGTAGACACTACACGGCTCAAATAGATAGCTTGTTGTATCCCCTTTAGCTCCACCTCGATTATGTCAGACATCGTCTCCTACTTTGCTTCATGTCATTGTAAAATATATTCCAAATCATCTTCTACAACTGCGATGATGAGATCAACATCATCCGTTGTGAGCACATTCTGCGACTGAGGCTTATTGGCTTGGGTCTTCTTCTGCGCTGAGGGTTTCTACGAAGAAACCTTCCTTTTATTTGATGTCTCGGCCTCTATAAGGGGATCCTTTGGCGGTGTCACTTCGTTTTTTTCTTGATTTTCTTCTTCCCCTTCCTCCTTTTGGTTTACTTCATCGACTCCTCCTCCGGGTGAGTCAGGCGTAGTTTCCTCTGATGCGTTGTCTATATCCTGCACTTCTTCCTTTTTCTTATTTTTCTTTGCACTACTCTATATGTCATATTCAGTCCTGGTGACCATAGGACTTCCGATGAGGTTGGGGTCAGAAAGTTCTACATCTCCGACCAGTACAAGGAATTCAGATGGCCATTCTTTAGTAATTTCTTCCAGGTCTTCCTCGGTCAACTTATAATACAACTGCGGCTCCTCTTTACTTTCATCCCTACGCAGAGTGATGTAGATGAAGTGTTAGTTTGCATGGAAATTCGCTAGTGGCCTATACATATGCAAGGTGTTTGGGTTCATTTAGGGGAATGACTCAATGGCGCGCATGAGTTGTATATAGTAAGTATGGAACACCGCATTTGATTTCCATTGCTTTGCCATATCGCTCGTATAACAAAAGGTGGTGAACCTTGCGGCCAATGGTTATGGTGGCTCAACTTCTAGGAATGTCTCTCTCTCCAGCATCTCCCAAGTGACAAATTATATTAATATCAACAACCAACTAAAGTGAAACTCGTAGCCTTGGTCCTGCGCTCACCCAGTTCATCTGCATCCCTTCGACACACTTCCCTACGAGGTCGACTACGAACCCTATGACTTGCGTAGGAGGGTTCTTTCTGACGAGCTTGCCCGCTATCAGCTAACAAGATAGGCTCAATGTGCCATCATGGATGGAGGCTACCTTGTAGCCTCGCTTCCCCTTCTCTACATTTCCATAGGTCTCCTTGATCCACTACGCTAAGGGGCGATTTGCAACGTTCCCTTGGTAGAACTGGTGAGGGTCTGGTCCTTGCATTCTTAATCCAGTGATCATATGGATCAACATCGTATCCATAGTCATGTGCCTATCTAACCAGAGATAACCTCCATGGTAGCATGACAAGAGGAGTTTAATGCACATGTTAACCTCCTGATGTCTGTCGAAGTGGGGGATCTTCATGACGTTCAAGATCATCGATCTAGCAGTCTCCTTGATCCATGGTTGGGGAACTATCTTAGGCTTCTTCCCAATCGTCTTCATCAGGTATCTATGTGGTGCAAGCATCGCATAATTCTTCCTATCATCGAGGTTGAAGTCATTGATCTTGAGATCTGGGATTAGTCCCAACTATGGTTTGACTACGCGTATCCCCATTGGGAGGTATGCAGTGATCAATGTGTACTCAAAGTCATGTGGGATGCTATCAATACTAACCGTGCCATCCAAGGGCAGGATGTAGTTGGGCAAGACCGACGGGATTTGCTTTGTGTTCGCTAGATTATCGTGGTGCTTGCTTCTTTTCTCCATCGTGGTTTGGGATGGCACAGATCGGCGTCCAGTCGAGGGGGATGCTTGCAATCTACCCTTCAATGATGCATGTATACCTGCAGACATGACTTTCTCAGTCATAAGGTCGATCAAGATCTCTTCTACAGATTTCTCTATCGTGCTAAGGTCGCTCAACATGCACACTCGTAATCAATTAACTCGAGTAGGAAAATAGACACTCAAGGTAATTGAATCAATGGTGAGGTATAGATAGTACAACACGGTATGCAATCAATTCTCTGTTAGCTCAAATATCTCAGGTTACAAAAGTGGTCTCGGTGCAACATTCAATAGATTAAATAAGAAACATCGTATTAGATTCCTTCAACGGGTCGAAATGACTTAATCAATACGAATCCATATGTTATGGCATGGTCTCAATGGTCCAATGGTGATCTTTCCGGCAATAACTATGTTTCTAGCCATTCTGGAGCGTCATTCTAATGGTAGGGACACCTTCAACGGTCATATAGCTTCACTGTGGTGAAGTGTCATTCTGCGTTGTTCTGCTATTCTGACGAGGTTCAAGTTCTGCAAGCCTACCTTCTACGAAGTCTCCTCTAGAACTTCTTGCAGTCTTTCTAACTTTTCTTTCTTCTTGTTGAGCTTTCTTGCCTTCTTCCCTGTGATTTGAGTCGTTGGTTTCCTCTTTCCATTATTGTTCTTATCTTCTCTTAGCGTAGTAACTTCGCATTGCTAAGTGTCTTTCAAAGGTTCCAAATGTAATACCTCTTCTCTTACTATTTCTAGGGTAGGTGTTCTTCTCTCCTGCATGGATAGGTTTTTCAAGCCTTCATGTGTTCTTTCAACTTTGACAGCTAAGTCTCTGGTCCTCTGTTGCTTCAACTTATCCTCTTGTTCTTCTATTAGTTGCGTTATTTTGTTGGCTATGAAGTCCCTTAATTCTTATGTTTTTTGTTCTATATCTTCTTCCTCTGCTTTCCTCCAGATCTTCTCTTTCTCAATCCAACTCTTTCCTAACAAAAGTGCAAAAGGGGCGTTGTTCTCAACAAATTTAATGACCTCAAATTCTTCTTCGGTCGATGTTCCATGGGAAATCATAGGTACATTAATAACTCTTCCACATAGGTTTATCATCTTTCCTTTAAACAATCCTATCCTTCCTAATGAAGGAATCATAGCAGGCTTTCCCAAAATTTCCCAAGTTCTTTCTGGCATGATATTCACCTATGTTTCCTCATCCAGAACACAGTCTATGTCGAAGTCTCATATTCGTGTTTCTATGCACTTCTTCTCTTTTAAGATCTCTGGTAGGTTATTATCTCTATGATCACTCAATGTTTCTTTCAGCTGTAATAATATAGTCTCTTATTCTTTCTGGTTCTCTAACATATCCTTAGTTTATTGACCTTCTTCATAGTTTTCTTGTCTCGGGTTCATCTTTTCAACTTTTTCAATCATTCTAGGGTAATATAAAACCTCACGACAAACAGCTTTACAACAAAGACAAATAGGACCTGTACCAGGGCATTCCTTAGCAAGATGCCTCAATATTTTGCAGTTATAACATAATGTCAATCCTATCTTTCTCTTAAATGATCCCCAACCTTTTCTGTACTGCGTACTGGGATCACAGTGATGGACCTACAATCTGCAAAAAAATGTTCTAGGTTCCTGCATCCACTTGTTAGTCCAAAATTTATTTCTATGCATAGGAATAACATATCTTTCACTATCTCTATCAGATATATTCAGATCAAATCTTCTTTCTTCTAGTTGTGCCCTAGTTTTCAGACTAGGACAAAATCTGTCAAACATACCTAGATTCATATTTTCAAAGCAAAAAATTCCACTTATCTTACCTTTATCAAAGCACAAAGATTTAAGATCTTACCTCTTTTCTTTAGATCAGAATTATATTTTAGCACAAATCTTCACAAGTCAAGTAGAATATTGTGCACTACAACAACAGATCTACACACATAGATTTTTCTTTTCTTCAGTTCCCAGCAATCACAGTTTAAGGTCCCGACAACAGAACCATTTTTTGGCACAGGGGCAGACCCAGGGTTCAATGCTTCAACAATGCACCAACAAAACCCTAACTATCGGCCCTTTCGGCAACACCTGCGAAGAAGATGAAGTCTCACCCGAGGTAGAGGCAGGGGGGGGTTGCAGGACTCAAATGTCTACAACCTAGTTGGGACACAGATCTGTGATTACAACACTTTAAAAAAGAACTTAGCCAATAATATACATTAAGTTATGACCCTTATTCACTTCGCAGAGTAACCCTAAATACAAAATAGTGCAGTAATAATCAAGATTTGAGCACATCTAATCATTTAGCACATAGCATTAGAGAAAATCTAACATTCATTCATATCTAAAGCACTAAGCATCAATGGATCTATCAATCATGCATCAAGATTAAGAAAATAAATACATAAACACCATGAGTAACACTGCACAAAGCACAATAACACAGGATATACATGGTTCACCCCAGTGTGGGGATACATCCACCAACTCTTCTTCTTATTTATTAGACTCTTCAATATTCTTATAGGCACAAATCCACAAAGCCTACTTTGCACTGGACAGGAAATCTGCATGCACCTCGCCATATCCTCCTTCCCCGAATTGGATCAAAGCACAAAGCCTTACACAGTCTATATGCACAAAGCACTTATTTATACATTACAAAAGGCCTAAGAATGAGTAAACCCATGGGCTAACATCCCATACCCATTACATAAACCCTAAAAGCTCAAAAAGCCTGCAAAAAGGACGAGATCACGTGATCTCCGCTTCGCCTGGGTGCTCCATCTTTGACTAGCCTGTCAAAGTCCCAAAAATGGTCAAACACGACCAACATTTCCAAAAAGGTTGGTCGAGGGCCAACACCTTGCAATATATTCTCACAGTTCAATGAAGTATTGTTGTGGGAAGCCTCCTCATGCTAAGTTATTTAAAATTCACAATCATCAGAGTACCATTGTAAAGAAATTTACACTTTACAATCAACACCTTTACCATTGAAATTGTGACAACTACAACTCATCTTTGGTGGAAGCAAATTTCATTCTACAATCTAATTTTTTACCAAAGAAACTGTCGATATTAAGGTAAAGGAATTTATCATTCTCTGAGTGTTTTTAATTTGTTTTATTAGACACATAAATGTTCTTTCAAGTTCATAGTCAAAATTGATTCCCGTTACATAGATGTTTTCATTCCATTGAAACATATTCCCTTTGTAACATGTTTGTCTACCATTGAACCTATGAACCTTAGATTCAAAGAATTTAGATTAGAATTTTTTTGTTTGATTTAAGTTAACGAGTGTATAATGAATATTATTTTCCAATCGTTAATCTCCACAAGTGACAAGAGTATTGTTGTGTGATCCATTCAAGGCATGATATTTCACAACTGAAGTTCCTACCTTTGTAAGTTGTGGTATCCTATATTGGATAAGATTAGTTCCATTATGTTATTTTTCTAGTTTAGAATTTGATTTCACATTGTAATATTTCAAGTAAGGTTAATTCTTAGTTTGTTGGAATTGTTGATTAAGGTTGGTTTTCATTGATGTCAACCCTTGAAGAAAGTCTGGTAGCACAAAGGTTTGGGTAATGGACCCAAGTTTGTTTGATGTAAAGATGACTCATTATTTTCTTGTCATGGTTGTGTTGATGGGGCTTAAATCCCTTGATTCAACAACAGGAACCAAACCCGCCACCAAGGCCCAATTAGACTCTGCAGCGTTTGGAGTGGAATGGTTCTCCAGATCTTACAATCTGGCCAAATTATCGATGAGATTTTTTGTTTTCTGGTGAATGCTCTTCCTTCAGTTAAGACAGTTTTTTCTGTGTTTTCTCTTAGGTGGGGCAAGTACAAGAGATGCAAGTCAATATAAACCAACTTGACGAAGATAGGACAAGAGTTTTAACTATTGGGAAGGGGTCGAGCTTGGGATAACCTGCTACTCGAACATGCAGACAGTGATCCTATGCTAAAGGGATTAGTAGTAATACTTTAACCGAAAGAGCATCGAACTCTTGTCTGAGAAAAATACTTAACAGAAAGAAGACTCATATATGATCAAGATCAGGGTAAGCAAAATAATTCATCTACCGATACATTCATCACATAGCTGAGGTAAACTACTTAGCATAGAGAAATAAACACAATTGTAATCAATGTCATGGTAAGAAAAATAATTCATCTACCAAGACATTCATCACATAGAATCACAATGATTTACTTTCATCATTTAAAGAAAGGAACATCAAAACATTGCACCAGATAACTTGACAACAGAATTAATTTCTCTTACTCATTTATTGCAACATTCATGGAACAAGAAAGGAAGTTATTCTTCTCCAACTCCAATCACATACATCTGATGAAAATAGCTCGTCTCTGGTCTAGAAGGACTTGTTAATTCGTAGCAGTCTCAAAATAATTATCAACAACCAAAAGAAAAGAGTTCTTACAAAAACCATCGACCCTTTGACCATCAGTCAATGTTCCTATTTATAATATAAAGTCTTAATAGTAATTAATGGTAAAATACAATTTGGGCTAGTCAAGAATTGCCACGTGGTGTCATCATCTAATAGTATTTCAATAGTCTGCCCTAGTTGTTTCTTGGAAAGGGTGGACTCTTTCATAATCAGACTATCTGATAAAGAGTTATTCACAGGTGTTGGCCCATGGAAACCTGTGTTGTTCCATTGGAGCCGCATAGATTCCCCTGATGTTTGTTGCGTGAGCTCGATATTTTGCAAGGTTGAAGTTCAACTTCTGAAGTATGGCTCTGGCTTTGATTGGATTTCCTGCAAACGGTTGTACTTGCCCAAGATTTGCATCGGTGACCTTTTCACATATTCGACCCATGACGCATCCTGTTCAGCGCACAGCTTGATTATTTCATTTAGGTCGATAAACATATCAGGGGTACCATACTCAGGGAGTCTGATGTCTTTCATTATTTTATTGATTTTATCCCAGTGCTTTTGACATCTGACCCACTGTTCTTGGATTTCTTCATGTGGGATTCGAGACATTTTGGCCCAGTATTCGGTCGATCACTTCATGTGATTGAGACTTCTTTTACTTACTAGTCGAATGTCGGGGTCTTCCTTTTCTCGGCCTTTATGGACTACCTCAATAAACTTGAGCCTCTCCACTACCTGTTGTGCCTTCTCATACCATCGCTCCATTTCCTTACATGTCACGAGTGCCATGAGAGTGTCTTCCTGTAATTCAGCTATATTCGAGATTAATCGCTATCTTTCCTTCTTGAACTCATCATAAACTTTACTGAACTCATCTTTTAAATACACAGTTGTCTATGTAGCACCCTTATAGTAATAAAAAAGATGGCACAAGTGTTCGAGATCCTTTTGGGCGGCGGTGAGTTCCTTTTCATCTCTCCTGGATCTGTTCTGGGTGGCCTCTGAGAGGGATTTTCCCACACCAATCAGCTCAGATGTATGGGTGTCTACTGTATCAATTAACTTCTCCTTAGTGACGACTATGATGGACTGATCCAAGGTGATTCTTCTCTTCTTTGCAGTCTTCTGAATGATATCCTTTCTCTTTTGATCATAGGAGATTGCATAGATGTCTGCGACCTCATCTACTGGGTCTGGTATCTGTTGATCACCCCATGTGAGATTATTTCCCAAGCTTCCCACAATGTAAATTTGTTCAAGAGTGGGCTCTCGAACTTCTTCATTCTGCCTTGTAGATCCAACTTCTAGTTGTTGCTCACTGGGGATCTGAGTATTAGGCAGGATAGAGGTGTCTTGTATGGACTTGTCACTTACTTGCTCATCGATCGTGGAACTGTCAATTTCCTTCTGTGGAGGCTCGTCACTTGGGCCTACATCTATTTCTGGTTCATCAAACTTTTCTGTGTTGAGATTACCTTTAGCTTCAACTTCCTTTTGTGGGATTCCTTGGTCCTAAACCCCGGGCCCAACAAAAGAGACCTTTTCAGGACTTGGGGAAAATGTCTTTTCGAGACCTTCTTCTTCTTGGATTCACACCAGGGTGCCACGAGAAGGCTCTATGCTCTCATCGTTGTTGTATATATGTATTAGCATGCTCAAGGGGTTGGGCACTTGTGTTTCTATCGACACCCAACCCATCTCTGGTTGAGTTGTTCCTTCTCCCGAGAGATCAATTGGCGATATCGTTGACTTGGGATTACCTGACCCATTGGTGCCATCAGCAAATGTGAGACTAGGATTGCTACGTTCTGTCGGAACTCTTTGGATGGTAACTAAAATTATGGGACTTATGGCAGGATTCAGGTTATCCTACATCTTTTTCATTAGTATCTAAGACTGTTGGTATAAAAGTGCGCCACTTTCTTGAGATGTTTGATCTTCAAGGAAAACTCTGATTTGTACCAGGGATCCCTGATGAGCCTCTGTGACCTCAACATCTTCTTGGGGTTTATTTGTTTCTTCCTCCAATTCATATGCTACTATTTCTTCAGGGTGTCAGCCAACTCCTTGAATTTCTTTCTCCAATAATGTGGCCTACTCTTCATAGCTCAAAGCTCTAAACCTAGTTCCTCTAGGATCGACCTTCCTGGCTGCCACCATATCCCAGTCTTGAGAATTCTCGGTGAAAATTTCATCCTCAAACTGATCATGGACATAAGGCCAACATGATGATACCTGTGATGTGTGTTGTAGGACCAATACCTTGGGATCGTGTTTGCAAAATCGACCAGTTTGGAACTGAAATTCCAATTGACCTAGCCCAAGTTATTTAGCATGCGTGATTTCTTAAACCATGTAGAAGTCGATATGAAATCCATACGGTATGAAGGACCACTTCTTGTCTTTCACTAAAGTTGCATTGTATCCTTGTATGATGGTTTGATAACAAATTTCTCCTAACACTAGTCGGTCGGGAACATAAAGGGGTAATAAATGTGGTGCCCCTGTGGCATCAAAAATCCTGATGTAGGTTTCTTGTTCGTCTAAATACCAGTGACAAATTTTGACTATGACCTTCTTTGCTTCGTCTAATAATCTAGGGAATTCCCTCTTAAAGAGTAAGAAGTAAATGGGCGCAATAAAATGATCACAGATAATAGCATAGGATTTCTTGTATCTGGTTTCCCACAAGATGATGTAGTATACATGGACTGCAAGCTCCAAAGGGTGCCAATTCAAGTTCATCTCAGAAAAAGTGTTCCTAGCGCAAATGACGTCCAGTAGATACGAAGCCATGTATAAGGCAGGGGTATCTCCTTCCTTTGGCGCCTAAGCTTGTTTTATGCATGTGCTCAACTGTTTGGATATGATAGCACTCCAATTGAAATCAGTACCCGAAACAGCGACTGTAAAAGTTAGAGGCATCCAAGCTTCTAAAAACCGGGAGCAGTCTTTCTCCCCATGTTATCTGCAGAGAAGGGCCACGAGATAGGCGTATGGTTCCCTGATATTGACCATCAGGTACCAGCCAGAAGTTCAGTTCATGAATTTCTTGTCTTCTCTCCACCAGGATGCCAATATTTTGCTAGTGTCGTGAGAGGCATAGAAACTCACCACGAAATCAGTGTTCAACTTTTCTCTAGACTCATTGAGCTTGTAGTATTTCTGAACTTCTGATGGCAGGAAAACCCCAATGCATTTGCCATTGTCATCATTAATCAAACATTTATGTGCATCGGTGTGATCAATGAGCCACTTTAAGAGCTCGATGAAAGGGAAAACCAGAGAACAACTTGCCACCATGTGCAGATAATCCCTGCAAATGTTTGGGAGGACCTCGTCATCGAGCTTCCTTGTATCAGGGTCATTGTGCGGAGTGTATTCGAGGGGCTCTTATTTCTTGATCTTCTTGAAGACTTCTTCCCAACGAGGAAAAGTTGTATTTGATCCAATGCTTGCCTCTGTATCCCCAAAAGTTGGGGGATGGACAAAGGGCTCCTTGGTGATCGCCTTGATGACAGACACTAGCTTAGGAGATAACTCTAATTTTCTTGCAACCGCTGAGGAGGAGCCTTCTCATATTTCTGATTCTTGCATCTGTGGTGCCCATGGTGATTTCCTGGTGGATGGCTTCTTTGGAGGCAATGTCCCTGCAATCAAAACCACCTTTTAAAAACATTTACAGAGCAACATCGGGTAAGAACATATACAAATGAAACGTAAATCCATAAGAAAACCCATACCTATAATGCTTGCTAAGAAAATTGTTTAATACTCACTGGACTTTGGATGCTTCCTCTGGACTGGTGGCTTCGTTCTCCTGTTTGTTCTAAATTCCTTGTTGTGTAGAGTGGGATCACACAAAAAGGACTCGAAAGAATATAACTGGGAGATACTACCAGTCATATCAATTAGTTAATACGGGTGATAAATGCAGATTTCAAAATATAATGCTATCAGATTTATGCCACTAAGACTTAACTGGTTGACGGTGGAGGCGCGGATGGAGATGCATTGTATCAATGAGTTTAACAGTTCCCTTTTGATAAGCGCCTGATCTAGTAACTAATGTGCGATCTACGAATTAACTAAAGCTTTGAATGTGGAGTACTTCACACAACTAGGAGTTAAATGTCATGTCACGTCTTACCTTCATAAAGATCGGGGATCGACTACTATTTTAGATTGTTTATCAACGTTGCTATTTTTTTGATAAAAATCTCGATACTGGTGATGTTTCGGGCATCGACATTCGATGGTGGAACTCCTCTTTTGTGCGACGCTTATGATTACACTTCTCTGCTGAAGCTGAAAGGACTGACGTTCGGCGAAATACTTTTGGAGACTATATGTGTAAAAGAGATACTCTTATCGGTCGACGCCGAAGAATGTTGGCACTCAGTTGCTTTGACTTCCCGTACAATTTTTTCTACCTTAATCTTTCATCGATCCTGAACTTCTCAAGTAAGCCGGGAGAAATCAGCGTCGTTGGTTCCTTGATCAGTCGTGGTGTAAGACAAGGTGGTACCCAAAAGGAAGTGGTCAAAAATTTTTTAAGGTGTGTTTAGCACTCAACAGGTTGATAAGAAGTATAAATGGATGAACTTCAAAGTGGTCCCCTTATCGTGAAAACCCTCATGGGAAGACGCTTTGAGGATTGAGTTATCCTAGAAGTATGGTTAGAGAACCCATGCTTAATTGCGTAATAATGAGATGAAGGTCGGTGAATTTGTTAGTGAAACTATCCTATATGGATAGTGATTGTCATGCCATTTACGGTGGTATGTGGAACGTCACATAACTCCTCACGGTTAGAAAATTATGTCCATATGAAGTTTAAGAACCCTCATGAGTCATATAGTAGCCCCCAAAAGTCAAGTGTTTGCAAAAGAAATTATTTAAATAATAAAGTAAATGGAGAAATCCCTAAAATAAGGAAAGTCTAATGCTACATGAAAGTATAAATAAGAGGAAAATCTCTCTCATTTAATCACACTTGAATATCATTGAATATCTATTTTTGTGAAAAGTTATTTGGGCAAGTATTTGAAAATCGTGGCAGAAAAAGTGCGGCAAAAAAACCGCGGTAGAAAAAGTGCGGCATAAAAAGTTGAGAAAAAAAAGTGCAATAGAAAAATCGCGACAAAAAAGGTGCAGCAGAAAAAATGCGACAGAAAAAGTGCAGCAAAAAATCGTGGCAAAAAAAGTCCGGCAAAAAAATCGCGATAGCAACATGGTTGGGGTCTATTTATGAGAGATATGGCACATCTTGTTTGAGGTATTTTTTGTGATCTAGGGTTTAGCTCTTGAGATGGTATTGGATGTTCAATATTGCAGCATATATCATATTTGTTGAGGGATACAGTTGGTCTTTGACATATGGGTATTGGTCTTTTGGTTGTGATGTGTTTCTTAAGTTGTTGGTTTAGCTTGAGTCTACATAACAGTGAGGTTGTGGCACATGATTTGATGTAAGGCTTTATTGTATTTGGTTTATGGATAGACTGATGAATTTTTAGATAACTTTTGATGGTTATATTGGTGTATGTCTTTGGTATATGGTTGAGATATATGTTGGGTACATGGTTGAGACAAGTAGTTGATGAGTTGGCACATACATGAGGTGTATAGTTGATGAGTTGGCACATATATGAGGTGTATAGTTGATGATGTTGGTACATATTGATGAGTTAAGGTTGGTGCATGGTACATGTCGTTTCAAGTTATTGGTACAGGTTGTTTGGTGCAGGTTGATTGGTACAATTTGTTACAGGTTATTGGTACAGGTTGATAGTGATAGGTTGATAGTGGAAGTGGTCGATTCAATGACAGTGGCAGGTTGTCTACATTTGACATTTATATTTTAGGGTGGTTGGATGGGGCAAGGACAAGTAGTTGTATCCACCTTCCGGTTGTAGCCGAAGAACTTAGGGGTTGTAGCATCCTTCTAGTTGTAGCCAGAGAATTGGGGATTTGGATCTTCCCTCAGGTTGTAGCCCGATAAATTAGGGGGTTGGAGCCTCCTTCCAGTTGTAGCTGGAAAACAAAGGAAGTTGGTGCTTCCAATGAATGTAATCCTTCAAGACATATAAGAAAAAACATTATGTGGTTTTCTCTCACTTTGGGTTTCCACGTAAAAACACTAATGTATTATGTATGTGTGTGATTGCTCATTTTTTCATTGTTTATTTACTATGTAACTATTGGATGATAATGCTACATTGATATAACACTTATATTTTGGTGAAAAAGGATTATATTGGTCTATTATTGATTCACCCCCCCTCTCAGTAATCCAACAATTGGTATCAGAGCAAGGTTCCTTTGGAAATCATTTTAACTAATGAAAGGTACATCATGGAGAAAAAAAACTTGTATAAAAATGGAATACCACAGTTTGATGGATAGAAATATGCATTTTGGAGCATAAGGATGAAGACATATATACAAGCATAGGGATTTGAAATTTGGAAATCAATTGTAGATGGATACACAGTACCAGCAATTCCACCAACAAATGACAAAGCAGTGAAACTCGGTTAGAATAATTCCAAATCCACAAATGCACTTCTAAATGGACTTAGTGAAACAATATTCAGCAAAGTTTCACATTGTAAACCCACTAAAGATATTTGGGACAAACTTCGAAATATTTATGAAGGAGATTCAAAATTCAAAGCAGCAATGCTTCAAACTTATAGAGGCTAGTTCGAACAACTTAAGATGAAGGAAGATGATAATATTGCAGCTTACTTTTTATGAGTTGATAAAACAGTAAATGCAATCATAGGATTGGGAGAAGAAATCGAAGAATATGTAATCGTTCAAAAGGTACTAAGATCTCTTCCTATGAGATTTGACCCTAAGATATCAACACTAGAAGAAAGAGTATATCTAAACTCAATAAGCATGGATGAACTACATGGAATCTTCACTACATATGAAATGAGAAATGAACAGGAAAATACAGATGTAAAAGAAGCAACCTTCAAAGCATCCAAAAGATCAAAGGAAAAGGAAAATCAACAAGAAAAAGAACATAGTGGCAATAGTGACGTCTTGGAAGATGATGAAGAAGTGGCCAACTTTGTCAGAAGATTGAACAAGGGAACTGACGGTAGGTATAGAGTTAATATTCCTTTAATTTGTTTTAATTGTGATGGTATTGGTCATTTTGCTAACAAATTTCCTCATAAGAAAAAGAGAAATGATGAAGGTGACTCAAAAAGCAAACAAACATATAAAGGCAAAAGAACCACAAAGAAATTTTTCAAGAAAAGCCTATGCACCAAAGAAGACATCTCATCATCAGATGAAGATGAAGTCAGTGACAGTGAGACAGAAAGAGTTCTATTCATGGAAGTAGAAGACTCTGATAAAGAAAAATCCGAAGTAGAATATGAAGAAGCCGAAGAATAAATTGAAGAGGCAGAAGTTGACTACCGAGAGGAATTGATGAGTGCCATAGAAGTTATCAAAAGAGAAAAGAGGGAAAACAAGAAGCTACAAGAGGAACTAGACAAGAAAGAAAACACTCAGGAATTAGAACAAATGATCACAAATTTGAAGGTTCAAATTGAAGAAGATAAAAAAATTGAAGAAGCACTCAAAGAACAACTAGAAGGAAGAGATAGGATCATTGAAAATTTGGAAGCATAGATTGTCACATTAAGAAAGGATCTTCAAAAGAAAAATATGCAAAACAACTCAAAATGTTTGAATGACATTATCAACAGTCAAAGGCTTAATCATGACAAGTCCAGACTTGGATACAATAAGAAAGAAAAGGGATCAAGCTAAAAAACAATAGAACAAGAAACATATCCAAAAATCTATGCAGAAACAATCCAAGGGGATAGGAAAGTCTACATAGAAAATTACAGAGACACTCCTCCACCGAGAAGATTCAGATTTCATAATCAATGATCAACAAAAACAAATAAGTTTTAGGAAGAACAAGGATTCATAAGAGCACCTCCTTTCAGAAGATATTCAACTCCCAGGTATCAAACTATATTTTTTGGTTTATGTTATGTATTTAATAATTTTGGACATAAAGCTGTGAATTCCAAAGATAACAACAAGAACATAAAAAACTTTTAAATACATACACAAAAGGGTTATCCAAGAAGGCCTAGTGAAACATAGAGAAGTTACAACAGGTTTGAATCATTGAGCACTGAAGTGAAATTGTACAAGTGTAACAACTTTGGACACATGGACAAAGATTGTAGAATGGCAATCCATCCTAGAGAACCACAACAAAACAACAACAATCGCAGACAAGAATCTCAGAAAAGGACATCGATAAGAAAGAAGAATGAGTACAGCAATGAAGAATGCACAGTCACTCTACAAGCTAAGAAGAAGAAATGTGGTTGGTATGTTGGCAATGGTTGTTAAAAACAAATGACAGGTCATAGAGACAGGTTTCTTACATTAAGGAAGGAAATAAATGGATCAGTCTCCTTCGAAAATGATGATTCAGCTAAAATTATTGGAAAAGGCACAGTCAGAATTGGGAACAAGAATAGAAAGGAATTAAATTTTCTACTAGTAGAATACATGCAACATAATATTATAAGTGTGATTCAAATGTGTGACCAAGGTCATAAAGTTACTTTCGATTCAAAAAAGTGTGAGATAATAAAAGAAGGTCCAGGAAATTGATTGCTACAGCTGTGAGAACTTCAAGAAACATATATGTGTTAAGTGAAATTAGAAATGAAAAGTTTTGTCTAGGAAAGGAAGATGAAAGTTCGATAAGAATGGGTCACATACATTTTGATAACCTTTTCAAATTCAGCAAAAAAGACGCAGACAGAGAAATGCCCCAAATCACAAAACTAATCAACACTTTATGCAAGCATTGTCAACAAGGAAAGCAAACAAAGACCAAGTTCAAATCAAAGGAATATTCAATGATAAGACCCCTAGAAATTGTGCATACTGATCTAGTTGGACCAACTACAACAAAGGGTTTAAAATATAATAAATACTTTATGTTATTAGTTGATCATTATACAAGAATGACTTCATTTTTCTTTCTCAAGAAAAAGTCAGAAGCTTTTGAAAACTTCAAGATCTACAAGGAAATGGTTGAAAATGAAATGGATTAAAAAATCAAATGCTTGAGATCTGATAATGGAGGTGAGTTCACTTCAAAGGAATTTATGGACTACTGCAGCAGTCATGGAATAAAAAGGCAATTATCCATTATTAGGACACCTCAACATAATGGAGTTGTTGAAAGAATGAACAGGACAATATAGGAAATGGCTCGAACATTGCTAATGGATTCCAAATTGACAGATATGTTTTGCACACAGGGAATGCATACATAATTTCACATTCAAAACAGAGTAATGCTTAGAAACAACACTGAAAAAACTCCCTACGAGATATGGAAAGGAAGACCAGCAAATGTAAAGCACTTTAGAGTTTTTGGAAGCAAATGCTACATCAAAAGAGAAGATGGTAGAATGGGAAAGTTTGACTCTCGTGTGGACAAAGGAGTACTTGTTGGTTACTAAAGTACAAGGAAAGAATACAAGTGTTACAACCTGAGATTGAACAAAGTTGTGGAAAGCATCAACGTAACAATTGATTAAACAGGTAGACAAGAATTAAAGGAAGAAGAAAATGAATCAATGGAACAACTTTATGAAGAAGAAACAAAAGATGAAAAAGAAGGGGAAAATGAAGAGGATCCAACAGAAGAAGAAGAGCAAGTTCAACAAGTGCCTTCAAGGACACCTAGCAGACGAGTACATAAGAATCATCCTTCAGATCAGATTATCATAAACAAAGATGCAGGAGTTGAGACTAGAAGAAGAATGTGTTCACCCGAACAAACACACCTAGCACTCACATCTACGATTGAACCAGCCTGTTTTGAAGAGGCCAACAAGGATGAATTTTGGAATAAGGCCATGGATGAAGTATTGGATCAAATAGAGAAAAATGACACTTGGGAATTGGTTCCAAGACCAAAGGATAAGAATGTGATCGATAGAAAGTGGGTATACATGAATAAATTGAATGAAGATGGACAGTTTACAAGGAACAAAGCTAGATTGGTATGTAAAGGATATGCAAAGGTTGAAGGAATTGAGTTTGAAGAGACATTTTCCCCATTTCCAGAATGGAAGAAATCCGATTGCCTTTAGCTTATGCATGCTCCAAAAATATTAAAGTGTATCAGATGGATGTAAAATCAGCTTTTCTGAATGGGGAACTTGAAGAAGAAGTCTACATTGAACAACCAGAAGGATTTCAATTGTCAGAGAACAAAGATTATGTGTGTAAATTAAAGAAGGCCTTGTATGGTTTAAAACAAGCTCCTAAAGCATGGTACTCTAGACTGAATAAATATCTATAGGAGGCAGGGTTCCGAAAAGGAAGTGCAAACAACAACCTCTACATGAAGGTAAGTCAAGATAGTATTTTATTAATTGAAGTTTATGTTGATGATATTATTTTTGGTAGTGATGATGACAGGTTAAGCCAGAAATTTGCAAAGGATATGCAAAATTAATTTGAAATGACATTACTTAAAGAAATATCCTTCTTTCTGGGACTTCAAATATGTCAAAGCGACCAAGGAATTTTTATTTCGCAAACCAAGTATATCAGAGAAATTCTAAATAGGTTTAGAATGGAAGATTGCAAACCAATTATCACTCCCATGCAAACCAGTTGCAAGTTAAGCAAATATGATGATTCAAAGTCTACAGATCAGAGACAATACAAGTCAATGATTGGTAGCCTACTATATGTGACAACATCCAGACCAGATGTAATGCAAGAAGTTGGACAGGTGGCACGATTTCAAGCAACACCAAAGGAATCACATGTATTAGAAGTGAAGAGGATTTTCATATATCTCAAAGGAACATAATATTTTGGATTATGGTATCCAAAAAGAAAGGATATATCGTGTATTTCCTACACAGATGCAGATTGGGTAGGTTGCATTAATGACCGATGAAGCACCAGTGGAGCAGCATTCTAATTGGGTGAGTGTTTAGTATCATGGATAAGAAAGAAACAATCATAAGTATCTCTATATATAGTCCAGACAGAGTATATTGTAGCAACAACATGTTGTACATAGGTTCTTTGGATGAAACAAACTCTGACAGATTTATAGGTTGAGTATGATGAGATCATTCCAATCTATTGTGATAATACAAGCACCATCAGTATCTCAAAGAACCCGGTGATGCACTCCAAGACGAAGCACATTCCAATCAAGTATAACTTTCTACAGGAACAGGTTGCAGAAAAGAACATCAAAGTTGAGTATGTGGGCACAAAAGAACAAGTGGCAGATATCTTTACAAAACCACTTCCACGGGAAGACTTTGAGTATCTTCACCAGAGACTCGGAGTTATTTCTACTCCAAAATGAATTCTTTTGAATTCTTATATTATATGTATTGGATGTAAATGAGGAAGCACCATAAAGAGGACAATTTAGTTAGGGGGATCATCCCTGGATGAAAAGATACATTTTCCATTGATGACAAAGGGGGAGAGATTTATCAGATGTAGAGGACAGAGGCATGATTCTAGGAAGAGAAATGGTCACAGAAATGCAGAGCACAGAGACATGGTTCCAGGGGGAGCATGAGTGATATGCATGACATGATTTCAGTATTGCATCAGAGTGTTTCCATTAATGCCAAAGGGAGATATTTTTGATTAAGGTTGGTTTTCATCGATTTCAACCCTTGAAGAAAGTTCAGTAGCACAAAGGTATGGGTAATGGACCCAATTTTGTTTGATGTAAAGATGACTCATTATTGTCTTGTCATGGTTGATAAGAAGTACATATGGATAAACTCCAAAGTGATTCCCTTATGGTGAAATCCCTCACGGGAAGACTCTTTGAGGATTGAGTTATCCTAGAAGTATGATTAGAGAAACCATGCTTAATTGTGGAATAATGAGATGAAGGTTAGTGAATTTGTTAGTGAAACTATCCTAGATGGATAGTGCTTGTCATGCCATTTCCGATGGTATGTGGAACATCACATAACTCCTCATGGTTAGAGAGTTATGGCCATATGAAGTTGAAGAACCCTCATGAGTCATATAGAAGCCCCCAAAAGTCAAGTGTTTGCAAAAGAAATTATTTAAATAATAAAGTAAATGGAGAATTCCCTAAAATAAGAAAAGTGTAATGCTACATGAAAGTATAAATAAGAGGCAAATCTCTCTCATTTAATCACACCTGAATATCATTGAATATCTATTTTTTTGAGAAAAAGTGCGACAGAAGAATCGCGGCAAAAAAATCACGGTAGAAAAAGTACGGCAAAAAAATTGCGGCAGAAAAATTGCGGCAGAAAAGGTGCGGCAGAAAAATTTATGGCAGAAAAATCACGACAAAAAAAGTGCGGCAGAAAAATCCCGGAAACAATATGGTTGGGGTCTATTTATGAGAGATATGGCACATCTTGTTTGTGGTATGTTTTTTGATCTAGGGTTTATCTCTTGAGATGGTATTGGATGTTCAGTATTGTTGCATATATTAGATTTGTTGAGGGATACAGTTGGTATTTGGCATATGGGTATTGGTCTTTTGGTTGTGATGTGTTGTTGAATTTGTTGGTTTACTTGAGGCTACATAACAGTGAGATTGTGGCACATGGTTTGATGTAAGGGTTTATGGTATTTGGTTTATGGATAGAGTGATGAATTGTTAGATAACTTTTGATGGTTATATTGGTGTATGTCTTTGGTATATGGTTGAGGTACATGTTGGGTACATGGTTGAGACAAGTAGTTGATGAGTTGGAACATACATGAGGTGTATAGTTGATGAGTTGGCACATACATGAGGTGTACAGTTGATGAGTTGGCACATACATGAGGTGTATAGTTGATGATGTTGATACATATTGATGAGTCAAGGTTGATGCATGATTGATGCATGGTACATGTTGGTTCAGGTTATTGGTACAGGTTGTTTGGTGCAGGTTGATTGGTACAGGTTGTTACAGGTTATTGGTACAGGTTGACAATGGCAGAGGTTGATTCAATGATAGTGACAGATTGTCTACATTTGGAATTTATATTTTAGGGCGGTTGGACGAGGCAAGGACAGGTGGTTGTAGCCACCTTTTGGTTGTAGCCGAAGAACTTAGGGGGTTGCAGCCTCCTTCTGGTTGTATCTAGAGAATTGGGGAGTTGGAGCTTCCCTCAGGTTGTAGCCTGAGAAAATAGGGGGTTGGAGCCTCCTTCCAGTTGTAGATGGAAAACAAAGGAAGTTGGTGCTTCCAATGAATGTAATTATTCAAGACATATAAGAAAAATCATTCTGTGGTTTTCTCCCACTTTGGTTTTCCACGTAAAAACACTGGTGTACTATGTATGTGTGTAATTGCTCATTTGTTCATTTTGTATTTACTCTGTAACTATTGGATGATAATGCTACATTGATATAACACTTGTATTTTGGTGAAAATTGATTATATTGCTCTATTACGGATTCACTCCCCCCCCTCTCAATAATCCAACAGGAATAACCTTTGATCATGCATTTCATGTGCTTTCACCTCGAAGTTTACGGACTCCTAGATTGATAATTTATGTTCAAAACTTATGCAAATAAGTTGTCCAACATTTTGGCGTCATTGTCGGGGAGGTTCTAAAGGGATAGAGCCTAGGTAGGTAGTTTGTTTCATTTTATGCAATTGTGTTTTATTTTAGTTTAATTCATAAAAATAAGAGAAACCTAACATGTGCGAACAAATAACTTGGTGACATCGGGATCATAGTATCACAATGGTGCTTCGAATTCATAATTAGTTTTCTTGTATTTGCTTTAAGTGTGTTTCCTTTTCATTTCTTTCAGATTTTTAAAGTTTTTGGTGATGTAAGAACCCTATTCACTAATCCATGTGCAAGACAGGGATTACCAACCAATGAATAAGACTTCAAGAATATTCAAGAACCTATTGAGAGAAGGAGAATGTTACTCCAAGAATTTTCTCGAATCCTGGCAGCAGACAAAATCTCTGCCTCTCAGAAAGAGAAAATATTGACAATAGTCAAGAATATATATGCACTTTGAGAAGTGATAAAAGAGGAAGAATTCCATGAACAACAGTAAGAGGATACCAAAGAATCATGGATCGTGTTCGATGGAGAGAATTCATTAGAACCTAAGATCGAGGAATTTCTAACATGCCTATCATCAGATCCTTTATGCATTCAAGAGATTGATCATCAGATAGAAGAAGATATGCATGGCATGACAAAGGAGGACACATGAATCAGTGATCAAAATCTGGACCAGGGGGCAAAAATTTGCTCAATTTTCAAAGTGCTCGGAATGCGATGAAAATGGTTCCATTGTGTCCGTCTCGTCTTCCCGATTCCGGCGGTATATTTACTTTCTCAAACAGAGTCCGTATGGAGAAGTTATCGCGATCTGTTCGTCGAGACAAACAGGGAAAATTTTGATGCTGACTGTACCTGTCCGTACAGTCCGTACATGACACGTGGCAGGTCGTACAACATACGTGGAAGGTCCATACAGGTCCGTACAGGACACATGGTGGCTCTAGGGTGTGACACATGTCATGCATTTTTGGACTTTTTGATGTACGGTTTGACCAATCTTGAAGTGACACGTGTCACCACTGGATGGGTGACACGTGGCACATGATGACATCAGCATCCACGTGTTGGATGACGTCAGCAGCACGCGTGGCACTGACATGGCAGAGATGAAGTGGTAGTTGGATGACGTGGCGCATTTTTATTGGTCGATTGTTGGCGAGTGGCGTGTTGACATGTGTCTGTTTTTGGGCAAATGGTATGAGGACACGCGGCCCAATCAGAGGGCGCCACGTGTCCTCCTCGTTTTTGTCAATTTGGTCTTGGGTTCAAAAGTTTTGGGGTCTACCGGATTCAAACCGGTGACCTATATATCCGCCCAAATCTTCACCAATCTCCGCTAACCACTTGGTCGGCTTTTGTTTCTTGTTTGATATGTCAACGAGTATATAATTAAAGTGGTGTATTGTGTTATGTGGAAAGGGGTGCGGGCCGGGGCATAGCCCCGACCCAAGGTTCCATGCACCTACATATGACCATATAACATATCGTGCGGAGTATTTGACATATGATTCAATTGTTTAAAGCCGTGGATTATTATATGTGTATTTTTAAATGTGGCGTGGGTTTATACATTATAACCCAAAGTTTATGTGACCGGTTGTTATATGTGCGGGGTGTGTATTAAAACCCAGTTTGATAACCGATTATATTGTGCACGATGTTTTGGAAATGTTAACCCGTGGTTTTTACATGTGACCGGAGCGCGGGAAGGAGTTAGCACAGTTGCACGGTTTTATAACCGTTAACCACCTTTCTATGTTAGCCCGAGGTCGTATGACCCAGGTGACCGAATGCTAGGAGGTTGGGGGCTGGAGGCACCCTAACCGTCCTACAGTTTGCACGGTTATTCGGAACCGCTTAGTGCTGGGTTTATACGCGTGTTTTGGAGCGTGTTCCAGGTACATGCACACAGAGGTGCGTTTTGTAGAGTCAGTTCCAGCAAAGTTGAAGGAGAAAGATGGAGGAGGCCTAACTTCTTCATCGTTTGGCCGTTTGAGGTGTTGTAAAAGCCCAGCCAGGGGTTTTTGGATGTGCTGGATCCATTGGTGCAGTTTTCACAGCCATTTGAAGACTTCTTCTGCAATTTTTTCACTATTGAAGTTTCAGGAAGCTTCAGGGAATTTCAAGCCCTCTTTGATGGAGGACATGGTTTGGTGAGCCTATATTTGTTTTCTGTGATTGAATAATCATTTTTGGCTAATCGATATGCTCTAAACACATTGGGACAGGTTTCAAAGTCTGTTGAGGACTTTTACAGGTGTTTTTTCCAAAGAGAAGCTCAGGGAAGCTTATGGCCACATGTAGAGGATGTCATGCCCGGATGAGCCATGATCCGTTTTCAGAGTTGTATTAGTCATTTTTGGGGTTTTTATGTGTTCTGATCTCAATGGTGCAGTCTGTTTTTCCATTGGAGTTTAGCAGCAGCTTGTAAAAGAACTTTTGACTAATTAATCCCAGAGAGCCAAGTCCATTATGGAGGCTCAAGGAGATGTAGCCCGGAGGGGGGTGAACTCCTTTATCATGTTGTTCTTGTTGTGCATTTGATGGTTTGTTTGCTGCAAGTATTGTTGCTGTGTATTTATTTGGAGTACATATTTAACCATTTACAAGAACATTTTCTCATACATAAGCATTTACAAGAAGATACAAGAACTTAACACATAAGTTTATATTGCATATTTATACACATGAAGCAAGGTCCTGTAAATTTTATTTTAATGAAGTAGGGGTGCTTGCATAGCATAACAAGTCAGCCTTCTATTTTCAGATCAATCAGTGTTAATGAACAAGAGAACCAAGAAGACAAATTCTACATTCAACTTTGGTTTCAGAAAAACATCAAGTTGAAGCACCACTCTATTCTTCAACATTTCTTGATATCATCTCAATAATGGCATTTGGTCTCTCATGTTCTGGTACTTATTAAAGTATATTTTTCAAACTAGAATATGAGCACATTATAATCCTACTATGAACATGGCTCCACTGGAAATACCCCTACACTTGAGAAAAGGACTTTATTTTTCAATTAGAGTAGGATAAAGTAATAAATAAATAAGATAGTAAAGATAAAAATAAGTGTAGTTGTGAAAACCAGTTTATTGGCACAATTGGACACGAGCTTTTCTTGAAAACTAGGCAATTGGTGGGCAAAGTTCACAACAAGTTATGCATTCAGTTGTTGGTTCCATCTTGTATTCTTCAAATCATTTTGTTCTCATGTTAGATGATGGGGGATTCACCTCCTTATAGCAAATTGTGTCTCGTCGACTCCAACACATCATCTAGGATCGAGGTTAAAGATTTCATAGTGCCTTGGGATTTGCATACATCAATGGCAAGTCTTCTTGTTTTCAATCACATGAATTCCTCAATATATCTTGACTAACATATCTTGCAAGTGACTCAACTTCAACACATCCATTTGTACTTGTCAAAATGTAGTAAGGTACTTTAGCACTCATTATCATTAAAGGTGAGTTGTTCATGTTGGTTAACAACATACATTAATGGTCAGTAATACAATGATTTATTTTCATGCTCAACATAAACACATTCATTCACATGATAAGAATTGTACCTCATATTTGGGTAGAGGTTGAAGATGATATGGTTTCATAGTATCAACAACAACTTGCAGTAGTTCACTTTCTAAAATATTCTTGTAGTAGTATGTTCATGTATTTTTCTAATAAAGATGGTCATTTAGTCTTGTTGGAAGCCACCAAAACTCCTTTCCATTCATGTTTGTTTCCAACAAGTCAATAGATTTGGATCAACATTCATGTCTCCAACACTCCTTTTCATTCCAAGTGTTATCTCAACTCTAATGTACCTCCTATTCATTCTTCATTCAGAACATATCAAGTTCTTGTGATTCCTACATCTTCAACATCACCATCAATCTAAGCTCCATACAAAGAAATGAGGAAGTTGATCAACATAATAGTTGAATGAAGACATTATAGCGGGTATCCAAAGAGAATCCATTCAACAGACATATCCAAAGAGCATAAATTCTAGTAGCATGCAAGCAACTTGCAACCATCAGAGGAACATTCCAGTTGCATCAACATTTGGTACACCAAGGTTTGATATTTCTTGTTTTATTATTTAGAAAATAGAATAAAATTGCAAATTACTTTTAAAAATCATTTATGGTATTTTATCATCCATAATATCTCATTCATTTCTACCTTACACTACCTATCATTTCACTACCATCATTACACTACCTTAATTACATTACCATCCTCACACTACCATACCTACCATAAATACTATCATACTTGTTCATGCATTTACCAACCATAATCCAATTCTATATCCATTTCCCATCTCCCTATTTACCATACATCATTAACTAATCATTTTTCCTACATCTTTTCATAACTTATCCCATACATATCCTATCACATAATGAATTCCTATGATCCCTCATCGTGACTATATGATCTCACATGTTTCCCTTTTTACAAAAACACATTACATTCGGTAAAACCATCAATAGGGCTATTGTTTTGTTGAGAGATTTGAAATTTTCCTATCTTGTTGTGGAGAGCTTCGAAATTTTCCTATCTTCTTGTGGAAAGATTCAAAACATGTTTCCCTTTTGTTGAGGAAGGGATTTGAATTCAAAAGACAAAGGATATGACTCAAGGTGCAGTCTATACAGAAGGAGATGAAATGTGAAAGGAGAGATGAAATGTTTCCCTCTTCTCCTTAGTTTTTTAGACTACGCCTTTCATACCTCCTTCTAAAAAACTAAGGAGAAGAGGGACAACACACTTACAAAAAGGTTGAAGGAAAGATACGGGAAGGGAAATTGAGACCAAAAGAAAATAAGGAGAGCCACAAAGGGAAATAATTCAAGTCTGGAAATGGTAATCACAGAGACAGAGAAATAATAGGGGCACACAAAACGAGAAATTGAAAACGCAAATTGCACAAAGATAGAGGTATCTCTATCAGCAAATTCAATTCTCAAATTTTTTGGGAGTGTTTTGATTCTAAGTCAAAAACAACTTTAAAATAGATATGTATTGAAGGACATTAAACACGAATGGTGTGACAAAAGAATGGATTGCTAGTTATGATCATCCAATTATCTCTGAGCCATCTTTTAGAAGTGATCATAAGGAAGGCCTTATCTACGATTTGACAACATATATGAGAACGTTGAAGGTTGTCCATTCAGGAGCAGATCGTGATTTTTACATAGCAACTTTCTTGGGTTATAATGCAAAGGGTGACAATTGTATGGGAGGACTTCAACTTTGTCCTATGAGAGGGTTGTCACCTAAATTGATGGGACTACAAAAAATTGTTCTAGAGCATGTTGAGGAAAATAATGTCGGTCCACTACTTTAGATACTTGTAGAATTTTGATTCAAACTTAATCCTCTCCTACTTGGACAACATGAGCAACTTAAAGATCTTGTTTTCTTGGATCTTGATGTAGACACAACTGCTAGAACTAATATGGAAAGAGGATATGAAGGATTAAATAATGCATACCCATTGGATATTATATATTTCATTGTTTTGGTGCTTGAAAACTTTGTCTCTATCATCAAATAATAATGAGGACCTCATTTATCTCTTAAAATAATGGTAGTATATATATGATCTATGAAAGTCAAATGGTGATCAGTGGGAATTATATGCAAAAGTTGTTGTTGACCAAACTCGACTTTCACTTACATATAGAGTTGAACACTACCATGAATTTATGCATCCATGTGCAGAGTACTTGGGTGCTTTGCTTGGATTCGAGCACTAGGAAATCAAAATCTTCACAAAAGAAATTATATGAGTTGGATTTGTTGCTTCTCTTTATTTGCTTCTAAATCGTATGGATCCAATCCTTCAGAAAATGTATAACCTTGGGCATTGTTGGCCCTTGACCAATTTTTAAGGAATATTTGGTCATATTTGACCATTTTCAGTACTCTGACATCTAGTCGGAGAAGGAGCGCATGGCGAAGAGGAGATCACGGGATCTCCGATCCTTTTTTGGGATTTTTGGGCTTTTGGGGAATATTGTAATGGGAAAGGGATATCGACCCTTATTTAGGCCTTTTGTATGTATAAATAGAAGGGTAGGAGATGCGTATGAAAAAGGGGTGTGTGATGAAAAGTGAATGGCTTAGTGCATAAAGTAAATCTATGTAATCATACGTCTGTGTGACTGTAAGAGCTCTGTGCCTACTGTAAGTATTGTAAGTGCTGAGTGCACGGGTCAGGGGAGGACTTAGAGCTTGGATCTACCCGAGGAAAGAGGATCTAGCGAGTTGTGAAGATCTCTTGTCCTAGGTGGGGTAGGATCTTGAAGGCTTTGTGTTGTAACTTGGTTTACAGAAGATAATAACAGAAGAAAACTTTGTGGACGTAGCCCTAGGGTGGGGGTGAACCACGGTAACTCTGTGTATCATGCTGATGTGTTTGTCTCTCTCTTGCTAAGTGCTCTGATATGTTTAGATAGATCTATTGATGCTTTGTGCTTATGAGATATGAATGCATGCTAGATATGATACATAATATGTTAAGTGCTTAATCTATTAAGTATAACCTGTTTATCATTGCTAAGTTCTAGATTTGAGTAATTACTGCGGTGCTCTGTGCTTTTTGTGAAGTGTATTAATGAATGTATGTTAAGGAATAACTGATGCTAAGTGTGTTGTAAGCTAGATAATCACATATCTGTGTCCCAACTAAGGTTGCAGACACCTCAGTCCTGCAACCACCCTTGCCTCTACCTCGGGTGAGACTTCATATGCTTCCCAGGTGTTGCCAAAAGGGTCGGTAGTTAGGGTTTTGTTGGTGCACTCTTGAGCGTTGAACTCTGGATCTACCCCTGTGCCAATAGGCACTGGTAGATAACCAATCCAGTAAAAGTATGTGGCTTTATCACTATAATAGATTATTTACTTAGGGTTCAAAACAAGGTCTATGATAGACCAACAATATTAGTTGTGAACATAGTAAAGGGAGAGGAAGAAATTCCAAATGGTGTATTTTTTTTCCTCACGTCTAATATGGAATATGTTCTATCACATGTTTCAATGTGATAAAGAACCTGCAAGGTATGTTTTTCTACATGTTTTGACCAGAATTCTCAATGATTTTTGAGAAAAAGAATGGAAGGTATTGTTGAAACGACCTTCTTCATCAAGCCTAACATTTTTTTGAAATCAATGGGACTGATTTGTTGGGAAGTTGTGCAATTTTTTCATCTCCAAATGAGTTGTCCCCAAGAATCGTTTTAAAGAAGAAGTGTTTTGTTGAAACATGTGCAGTGTTAGCTAATGAATTTAGTGGTGAACTAGTTGGGTCTAATTTTTTTAATATTGCATATTTGAGAGGGAAGGTTCCTTCATGGGTCAAAGTTCCAATGTCATTTGCTCTACCATTTGGAGTTTTTGAGAATGTCCTATCATAGGACTTGAACAAGGATGTTTCCAATAAAATAATAGCTATGAACATCCTTATAGAGAAGGGAGATTTCACCAAACTTGGTGATATTCGAGAAATTGTTTTGCAGCTTATGGCACCTCTCCAATTGATCAATGGAATGAAGGTCAAGATGCAAAGTGCAAAAATTCCATGGCCAGGTGATGAGGGTGAAAAGTGATGGAAACAATATTGGATGGAAATAAAGAAGGTTTGGGCTTCAAAGTGGATTGAAAGGGCATACTTTAGTGCTCAAAAAGTAAAAGTGGAGCACAATGACCTTTGTATGTTTGTCCTGGTTCAAGAAACAATCAATGTAGATAATGCATTTTTCATTCATACAACCAACCCATTGTCAGGAGACATGTCATATATTAATGTTGAGATTGTGAAATTATTAGGAGAAACATTGGTGGGTGCTTACCTTGGTCGAGCAATGAGTTTTGTTACAAATAAGTTTTCCTTACAGTCTCCCAAGATAGTTGGTTATCCAAGTAAGAAGGTGGGTCTCTTCATAAAACAATCAATCATATTTTGGTCAGACTCAAATGGTAAAGGCTTGGAAGTCTATGTAGGCATTGAGATTTATGATAGTGTACCTATGGACCACGAAGAGAAGCACTTGATTGATTACTCTACAGACAAAATAATAATAGAACAAAACTTCCAATACTCAATAATTACTCTGGTTGGGGTTCATGAACATTACCAACATCAACATCAATAATTGAACAAAATAAAAAAATTAAAAGAAAAATTCCTTAGCAACAAAATGAAAATGACCAGCTGAAAGAGGAATTTAAGAGGTTGAAATAAGAGCACGTAGCAGCCACTCAAGGGAAGATCCAAGAAACAAGACTGTCATCAGGAAGGTAAAAGCTAAGAAATAAACCAGGAGTGCATTAAAACCAAAAGTTAAAGAAAATTTTGAAGCTTTTGATTTTGCATAAGGGACATGCAAAAACTCAAGTCTAGGGGAGGAAGATGTTGGGTTCATCTTTTGTCATAAAAATCATCATGCACACCCTCTTTTTACCATTCCTTTCCTCCATTTTGGCATTTTTGTTCCTATTTTCATTAAATCCATGATCAATAAAGGATGAAAAAGGTAATTGTTAGTTTTCTTCTATGTTTTACTTAATAAGTGAAAATGTCAAATTCTCAAGTTTTTATTAGCATTATTGCTAGAAAAAAAAAGTTCTCGTAATTGCTCCGATATTAACATATTTCTAGGTTGAATCGGAGAAAAAGGGCATATGGGTTTTGTTCCTAGTCTTCATACCATGTATTGTGAGCTTTAGGGGCATGGGAAATGGCTCAAAACTCTCCAGGCAACACTTAGTCAACGCATGCCCTCCACACAAAAATAAAATAAACAACATAAAACACAACAATGATCTTCACATGCCATTTTTGGATCGATGAAGATGAATTAGAAAATTTGAAGACATTAGTTTTGTGAAAGATAATCCAAATTAGTCGACTCGGGGGAAAATTTTATAGAGACTGCATTATTTGGGAGATTTAGAGGATTTTCTAAATATGTAAAACCCAAATTTTTATGTGAGACCAAGATTTGAATTTCCCATCAAATCATGGAGAAAATCGCTCATATCGAGTTCAATCCAACATTAATAGGAGGTTGTTTAGATCTATCATTACTCCAGAGAGGGTTTTGAGGTTTATTAGTTATGTTTTATGATGTATAAATATGTCAAACCATTGAGGCATTAGGCGAGTGGAATTTGGGAAATTTATGAACATATTGTAGTAGAAATTTTATCAATATAAAGACTTCGGTTTTCTCCATTTGATTTGTTGATCTTGTGCATGAATCAAAGCTTGGAAGGGCCCCCTTGTAATGGTCTATGACACATTTGTACATTTTTGTACAAAGGTTTTATTTTCTATTTCTTCATTTGTTGTTTGTTGGTAAGTATTTCATTGTTTTATTTTATTTAATAGTTCTTTCATCTTTAGTTTAGCTGCAAAGGTTTTCTATTTTGAAAATTGCATTTAGAATTAATCTTGAACTTCCTCTTAAATCCACAAACTTCCTCTTAAATCCACAATCTTCATGTTACAATGAGCATTATTACAATATGCATCGATATAATATATGCACTGATGTTTTACATATAATATACGCATTGATGCTTAGTAACAAATAACAGAGTCAACATCTCAACTCAAATGTTCAAAATTTCACTTTCGTCCAGTGCACATGGTAATACATGCACCAGTGGATACAAATTATACAAGCATTGTTGTGCCATAAACAAAAAGAATGACCTGGTGCATGATATTTATATGAGAACCAGTGATGCATGAAACAAAAAATATTAACCCGTGCGTACATAAATATAAAAAGAACAACTAATGAATAGAACAAAAAGGTGTATTGGTGCATAATAATTGTAAAAGCATTGGTGTTTTTTAGATTTTTGTATTGATCAGTGTCGTTTATGTAACAATGCACCCGTGCATTTTACCAATACAAGCATCGACAAAAACACCTCCGCTAAAACCTCCACCCGCACATTTTTTTAGTTATATGGAACATCCATTAAAAACTTTGTTATGAATAACAGAGGTTGTAGAGGAGGTTTTTTTGAAAAAATTTCCCAAACTTGTAACACTAAAAACCTTCGTAAAAACCTTTGCTACATGATGTTTCCCTTGTAGTGTGAGTGGCTAGAATGATTTCCTTAGTACCATAGAAATAGATTTGTAATGAATTAACTAGCAAAGGAGAGGCCTGGAAATTGGTCATTAAATCATTGGGAGAATCAAGCTTGAAGATTGCATGACTTGGAGGATAAATTTATGTGCATGTAATTCTTCTCGTTCTCATGTATATTTTATGGTAAAGGAAAGAGCAGGGTCATGGTGTAGGAGATTGTTCAATTGAAATTTAAATATAACTCTTCGTTCTTTTATTAGTGATAGTTATATTGTTGGTCCTTATTTGAAGACATGTTGATCTAATTGTTGGGGAAACATTTCCATTAAGCCAAACATTCCTTCTCCTGGGTATTGTTGGAACGTTTTTGCATTTTCTTGGAAAACTAATATTATACATGTGTGTGTGTACTTGAGAGGTTTCTAGATTGAATTAACATATCTATCCTTGAACCATATTGGAGCATATATATGTTTATTTCTTGTTAGAGTATTTTGAAGTAAATGGATGTATAAAAATCATGGTGTGTGTAGTTGGGATATGACCACTTCAATTCAAAAGAAATTGCATATTCAAATATTCACTACTTTGTTTTCAGTCAAGAGTCCATTGAAGAAAGTATTGGTGGTTCTTGGGCTCAAACATATACCTCATATTTGTGATAAACTGGATGTGCTTCCTATTCAAAAGAGAAGCATGATAAAGGAATTGTCGATTGGAAATTCTTGACAAGGTTTTTCACAAACAATTTTGTTGTTTGACACCACACATAGTGGGTTGGCCTTTGTTAGGCACTCATCCAAATCTACACATACATAGGGAATCCTAACCATTAATGTATGCATGTCTGGTGATGAATAATAGAGAAGCTAAAACTCAGATACCTAATTGTATTTATGTTGTCATTTGGTTTATTATGTGCAAGTTACATTGAAGACAAGACATTAGCCTTATAATCAATCCTGAGTACAGATTGTATAGAAAATATTTAATTTCCATAAAGTATCCATGTTGGTGAAGTGAGTGGGATATAAGTTCCAGGTTTACGGATCATTCATAAAAAAAACTCATTGTCACTTATTCCTCTTCCTCTTGATGTGGATTCATTTCCATGATAATTTAAGTGTTGTTGAAATTTTGTGAATTTAGTTGATACTATCCATTTTTATGTTAATAATTTTGATTATGTTGTTGTCCTTTACTTTTTCCTCTTCCTCTAAACTTGGTGGAAAATACATTTTCCATCATATCATTTGTAATTCTTTCTTCAATATATAACAAGTCATTACTCAATTCATCAATTTTAATTTTTCATTGTTATTATATCTTTGAAGAATTCAGTATTGGTGACAACCATTTCAATTTAGGCATGAGACTTCTCGAAATGTTCTCGATCATTCTTCCTTTTGAAATATCTTCACTTAAAAACCTCATTTGATTTGTAATAACTTGCATTTTAGTAAATATTGTTAGGATATTTAGACACTTAGGAGTTAGTTAAGATCTACTTGGTCTAATATGTCATTAGGTAAAAGTTTGTTTCTTTAGTATGCATTAGTATGCATTTATAGTTAGGAAATCTGACGATCATGATATGTTCCCGACATAGAGTGATCTGACGATTCATACTCTCATCGATCTTAACGACCATTGATATGTGGCTTAATACCCTATTGGTCCATGATATCTATTTAAAGAGAATGGAGGGTCATTTGCCAATGATCGATTGTGAGAAATTCTCTTGTTAAATCTCTCTGTAATCTTTTTCATTGCATTAATAAACTGCTCCAAGTGGTCGCGTTGGTTGGGGCCATGGATGTTTCCCCGTAGGGATTTTACCACATGAAAACATCGGTGTGTTGAACTTTGATCTGGTTTTGTGAGTGGTTACTGAAGGTGTTCATCCTCTGTTGGAATACCTATGTTGTCGAACATGGTATCAGAGCCTGTTTGAAGACCCTGTCCTGTTGTAGATCGAGATCATGAAGCTGAGTTGCCTCATATCCATTTTTTTATCATTTCCATACATTTATGGGCTGAGAGGATTGTTTCATTGCGTCCAAATCATGTGTTTCATTCAGGAGCACTTTTAGTTTCACTCAAAAAGGTTTCTGTTTGTCCAAGATACGACCATTACAGTCAGATCCGGAGGTATAAAGCTTGAATACGCATTTTTTAAATTTTTGCAGAGTAGTATTTTAGTTTTGTATTATTTATTTCCAGGTTGCTATTATTTTATATCTATGTATTCTCTTTGCCCCACGCCCTATGCGATATCATAAAATCATAAACAGATAGGAAAAGGTGCATCTTTTGGGTAAGCTAACCAAGATCTAACATGCTCTCTAAGGTTGTCAACAACAACAACAACAACAACAATCCTCCTTATGAACATTACAATATGTTTTGCTAGATCATTTGGTTAAAGGTTTCCCTATTAAGTAAGAGGTATTCAGTTCAAGTCTCTCTTTTGTTACATTCTTTTGAAAAAGTTCATGCTAAAATTGTAAATTGTATTTCACTTCAAGTATAAAAGTGAATCATTATAAGTAGCTTTAATATTTTATTTTAGAGTTATTTATTTTTCATGCAACTTTTCTGTTACAAAATAACTTCATTGTAAAAGTGATCCCCACTTCTCTTTATAAAAGTGGGTCACTTCATAAAGAAGCTTACACTATCACGTGGTCATTTGGTAACCGTTTATGCATTTTTTAAAAGGGCATAACTCTCACATCCGAAGTCTGTTTTTAGTGCCATTTTTTTAAAACCGCATAACTTTTCGAGCTCTTTCCATCCAAATCATCAGTTTCAGTTGTTAAATCCATATTGTCTACATATTTAATATGGATTCTACAAGTAATGTTTTGCTTACCAACACCAACTACTTCCAATGGAAATCTCATATGGAAGATTTATTAAGAAGTAAAGGCTTGTACCGAATTACCTTGGGAAATGAAAAAGAACCCACTGATGATGATAAGAAATCCAAATGGGCTAATAGGAGTGATGAATCACGTGGACTAATCGAAATTTCCATCTCTCCTAATTTAAGGTACCACCTTCAATAAATTGATGACCCCGAAGAATCTTGGGAAAATATTGAATCTGTGTTTGGTAAACTCAACATTGTTCGAGCACAACAGTTAGAAAATCAAATACTGAACTTGAGTCCAAGTGATTTTTCTTGCCTTGGAGATTATTTATCTAGGTTTAAAACACTCAGAATTTTATGTGAAGAATGTAAGATAAAAATGGAGAAAGAGTGTTGCATCTATCTTATTCTTTCTAAGCTAGGTAGTGCATATTATGTGTTTGTATCTACATTTTATGCCATGAGAGAGGCTCTAGGGAAATATTATGAAAAACCCACTCTTGAGTCCTTTTGTGCTACTTTGATTAGAGAGGAAGATAAGCTTTAACAACTTGGAGTGATCAACACTACAGGTACCCCCAACAAAGCCTTAGTTTCCCAACAGAAAGATAAACCCAAGTATCCCAAGAAGAAATACCCTCGCTACAACAACAAGAAACATAAGGGTCCCAAACCCGCTCAGACAACTTCAGCTCCTAATGGTGACAAAGGAGAAAAATATAAAAGTAAGAATACTAACAGACATTGCAACTTTTGTGATAAATATGGTCATGATGAGTCCAAATGTTTCAAGAAGATGGTAAGTTTAGAAGAAACGATGAAGAAGCACAACATCAGTATTGATTCTACTACTACTTCTTCTTCTCATGGACATGCACTTTTTGCTTCTGGTTTCTCCTTCAATACAACTTCTACTTCTACTTCTACTTTTGATGAGTGGCTTATTGATTCTGGAGCATCTTATCATATGGCTAAGGATAGAGCCATATTTTCTACTCTATATGAATGTAACACCAAGAAAATATTTGTTGGTGATGATAGATCTCTTAGTGTTGAAGGATCTGGAACAGTTCAAGTAGAAAATGGTCATTTCAAAGATGTATTATGTGTTCCAGGTCTTTCTTGTAACCTTCTATCAGTGTATCAAATCACTCATTCAGGTGAAGGTAAAACCATAGAGTTTTCACCTCACCAAGTTGTAATCAAGGATCTAAAATATACTAAGCATGTTCTTGCAACTAGAATTGTTGATGATATTACCAGGTTGTACAAATTTGACAACTTTGGGTCATCATCTTTTTCATCAGTTTTTGTTGCTCATATCGATGAATTGAGAAAACTATGGCATGAGCAGTTTGGTCATCTAAACTATCGCTCATTGCAACAACTATGTAATCAACAGATGGTGACTGGTCTTCCTCTTATTTCATGCAGAGATGGTTTTTTTGATGGTCCTGTTCTCGGCAAACATCATCAGGACAGTTTTGACAAATGTGCCTCTTAGCACGCCTCAGGTCCTTTGCAGCTTGTTCATAGTGTTTTGTGTGGTCCACTTTCTTCTCCTTATTTTTTCTGGGTGCAAGTATTTCTTAACTTTCATTGATGACTTTTCCAGACGTACTTGGGTTTACTTCTTAAAACTTCAGAGCGAAGTTTTTGACAATTTTTTGGCCTACAAAGCCCTTATAGAAAAGAAATCTGGACATCAAATTCAAAGGTTAAGAAGAGATAATGGAGGCGAATATGTGAACAATAATTTTACAAGTTACTGCACTACACATGGAATCCAAATGCAACACAATGTTCCATATACACCACGACAAAATGGTGTTGCTGAGAGAAAGAACCGCACATTAAAATAAATGGCTAATTGTATGATCCAATCTAAGGGATTAAGTCTAAAGTATTGGGCAAAATCCATCAACTGTGAAAATTACATCGTAAATCACACTCCCACAAAGGCTCTTAAAAATGTAACACTGGAAGAAGCTTGGACTAAAATTAAACCAGATGTAAGTCACTTCCGTGTATTTAGCAGTATAGCATGGGCTCACATTCCTGATGAGAAAAGGAAAGCATTGCAACCTAAAAGTGAGAAGTGTATATTTGTTAGTTATTATGAAGATGTCAAAGGTTACATACTTCTTCAATCACATTGTAATGAAATTATTATTAGAAGAGATGTTAAATTTGATGAAAATCTCTCGGCCTTGCTTGCCATCTTCAGTCGTTGTGCCTTCTTCGGCCTGCGAGCCATCTTCAACGTTTGTGCCTTCTTTTGATCTGGTTTCTTCTTCATATGATGACAATGAGGATGAAAATCCACCTCTGCATGCTCACCCTCCTCCATATGAGTCCTTTGAACCTGAACCAACACTAGCTCCACCGCTTCCTAGATGGGTTTGTTCAACATGAGAAGCAGTCGGTGATCTTGTCAATGATCCTTCAGATGAGCATCAGACACGTTCATAGTTCCAGTGAGTCTCTTCTCTTTTGGCTCAAGTTTCAAAAAATCATGATCCAGAGGCATTTGCAGAAGCTTCAGGTCATCCATATTGGGATACAACAATGAATGAAGAGTATCATTCTTTAATGGCAAACGATACTTGGGAAATTATACCTCTTCCAAAAGGAAGAAAACTTGTTAGATGCAAATGGGTCTACAAAAATAAGTATGCATCATATGGAAGTGTTTAAATACACAAGGATCGATTAGTTTCCAAAGGATTTTCCCAAGTTGAAGGAATTGACTATAATGAAACCTTTGCCCCTATAGCCAAAATGAATTCCATCTGCCTTGTTCTTGCCCTTGTTGCCTCACATAAATGGGAGGTCCATCAGATGGATGTTAAATCCTCCTTCTTGCATAGGGATTTGCAAGAAGAAATATACATGGAACAACCTCCTGGCTATGTCCAGAATGACTCTAGCCTTGTTTGTCTCCTCAATAAATCTCTTTATGGTCTCAAGCAAGCTCCTCAAGCTTGGTATGCCAAAATGGACAACTTTATTATTGCCATTGGATTTTCTAGATCTCATTTTGATCCTAATGTCTATACCAAGAAAGTAGGAAGCCATCTCATAATCATTTTCCTTTATGTTGATGACCTTATCCTTACTGGTGGTGACTCAAAACTTTTAAACCATGTGAAAACCAGCCTTAAGAAGAAATTTGAGATGAAAGACTTAGGATTTTTGCACTATTTCCTTGGATTCCAAGTTTTGCAAACCAATGAAGGAATTTTTCTTTCCCAGTCTAAGTATGCCTATGACCTTCCTCGTCGCTTTCACATGGATGATTGTAAGCCAACCCCTTCTCCCTTACAGTCTGGAGTCAATCTTACTTCCACCTGTACTTCTCCCAAAGTTGATGCCACCCTGTACCGTCAATTAGTTGGTAGTCTCTTATACTTGACTCATACTCGTCCTAATCTTTCCTTTGTTGTTGGTCTTGTTGCCCAGTATATGCAAACTGTTAGAAAAACAAGACCGCAGAGCAATAAAATAAAACAAATATGGAAACAAAACACAGAAGATACACAATACAATAGAGACACAGATTTATGCGGTTCACCCAGTGTGGGCTATGTCCACCAGAGAAATTGCCAAGTCCTTCCTTTATTATTATCCATCATATGAAGGGATACAACCTACAACAAACCCGCTGTAAATTCCTCTTCTTTCTCTCACATTCTCTCATCTCATAATACAATATTCGTTATGTTTCATAGCCACAATACATTTCCCTCATAACAGAGGGTTTCCTTCTAGGGTGAAAAACCCTAACATAATTTCAACCGTTATATATGTGACCTTATAATGAACGGTCCATATTTACAATGAAACTACAATATACATTTAAAAGGCAAATTTTCCTTCGGGGGCTTCGCCCCTGAACCCCCTATGCACTCCCCCGTTTGGAAGAGTGTACATACTTCTAGGGTGTAAAGTCTTCATGGGGTATAAAAACGGCTGAAAAACGCAAGATCTCTAAATCGGGAAGATAATCAGGCTCCACAACCAACAATCTCCCACTTGGATACTGATCTCAACAACTCCACCGCTGTTGTATATGCTAGACTCTGAACCTTCTTGGACCTGGAAAATTTATCATCTTCATCTTCATTCTTGAAGACCAACTGAAACTGAGTAGGAACTCAGTTTCTCTCTCGTTGCTCCCTTTGTTAACATGTCTATGGGATTCTGGCTAGTGTGTATCTTTTCCAACTTCAAATGTCCATCTTCCAAGGCAGATCATATGAAGTGGTACCTCAACTGTATATTCTTATTCTTTGAATGGAAGACTGAGTTCTTTGCAAGACGAATTGCACTCTCACTATCACAGTACAACCTGTTATTCTCCTGCTTCTTTCCCAATTCCTCCATAAACCTTTGTAACCAAATCATCTATTTACTAGCCTCTGTAGCAGCAACATATTCTGTCTATGTTGTTGAAAGTGAAACAACCTTTTGCAGTTTCGAAATCCAACTTATTATTGTTCCACCTATAGTAAAAACATACCCTATGGTGCTCCTCATGTTGTCTTTATCACCTGCCATATATGAATCAACATATCCCTGGAGAAAAGTGTCTGAACCTCCAAAACATAATGCATGAGTAGCAGTACCTCTCAATTACCTGACAATCCACTTTACTGCCTCCCAATGTTCTTTGCCTGGATTGTTCATATACCTGCTCACAACTCCCACTGCATGTGCAATATCTAGTCTTGTGCAAACCATTGCATACATCAAGCTGTCAATTGTTGATGAATAAGGGACCCTAGACATGTATTCTATCTCCTCTTGTGTCTTGGGACACATTTCCTTAGTTAATTTGAAATGGCTAGCCAAAGGTGTACTAACTATTTTTGCATTCTGGATTCTAAACCTCTCCAACATCTTCTCTATGTACTCACCCTGAGACAATGTCAATTTGTGATTTTTGTTGTTCTTGTTATTCTCATGCCAAGGATTTTCTTTGCAGCACCCAAATCCTTCATCGCAAATGAATTGGATAATTTATTCTTGAGCACATTTATGTCCTACATATTAGACCCTGCAACAAGCATGTCATCTACATACAATAGCAAGATAATATAGCTTCC
>JZKD02S0023366.1:166085-182198 GCA_000966675.3 Picea glauca
AAATTCATTTAAATGATCTGCAATAGACCCACCTTCTGACATCTTCATATTAAATAATCTCTTCATTAGAAATACCTTATTGGACGCCGAGGGTTTTTCATACAGTTTAGCCAACGCGTCCATCAAATCATTCATTGTCTTTTCTTTCGAAATATTGAAATCCACCGATGCTACCAAGCTCAGTTGTATCGTTCCTAGATCCTTTCTGTCAAGAATCTCCCATTCTTCTTCCTTCATGGCAGTCAACTTCTTTGCTACTCCGCCCAATGGTAGGAATAGATCCTTATGATATAAATAATCTTCCATTTGCATCTTCCATAACTGGTAGTTTTGGCCGTTAAATTTCTCGACCCTAAACTTTCCATCTTCCGACACTGCTCCCACTCGAACTAGGAACCCTCTTTTCTTGCGAGTTACCTTTCGCTCTGATACTAGTTGTTAGAAAAACAATACCGTGGAGCAATAAAATAAAACAAATGTGGAAACAAAACACAAACAATACACAATACAATAGAGACACAGATTTACGTGGTTCACCCAATGTGGGCTACGTCCACCAAAGAAATTTCCAGGTCCTTCCTTTATTATTATCCAGCATATGAAGGGATACAACCTACAACAAACCTGTTGTAACTTCCTCTTCTTTCTCTCACAGTCTCTCGTCTCAGAATACAATATTCGCTATGTTGCATAGCCGCAATACATTTCCCTCATAACGAAGGGTTGCCTTCTAGGGTGAAAAACCCTAGCATAATTTCTACCATTAGATCTATGACCTTATAAGGAGCGGTCCAGATTTACAATGAAATTACAATATACATTTACAAGGCAATTTTTCCTTCGGGGGGATAGCCCCCCCGGACCCCGCAGAGCGGGTACCCCCCCTCTGCACTCCCCCACATGGAAGAGTGTACATACTTCTAGGGTGTAAAGTCTTCATGGGGTATAAACATGGCTGAAAAACACAAGACCATTGAATCAGGAAGATAATCAGGCTCCACAACCAACACAAACACCCCATGAAAGCCATTGGAAAATAGCTAAAAGGATACTTCGCTATGTTCGTGGTACAGTTCATTTCGGGATACATTACAATTCAGAGGTGACTCCTTTATTGGTTGGTTTCACTGATTCAGATTGGCCCGACGACCCTGATGATCAGAAGTCTACTACAGGTTATGTTTTCAGCCTTGGTTCAGGACCCGTCACTTGGGCCTGTAAGAAACAATAGGGTATTGCACTTTCTTCAGCATAAGCAGAGTACCGAGCAGCGGTAAATGCAAGTCAGGAAGCCTTGTGGATTTGACAGATCCTTTCAGAGTTTGGATTCCAGCAGCAGCATCCGACAATCCTTTGGTGCGACAATCAGAGTGCCATCAAGCTTGCCAGAGACCCAATTCAACATCGGTGTAGAAAACACAACGAGCTACACATGCACTTCATCAGAAAGCTCATTCATGATCAAGTTATTGAAGTGATATTTTTTCCTACAGAAGATCAAGTTGCAGACATTTTCACAAAGTCTCTTACAGAAGTGAAGTTTTCCAAACATTGATCTATGTTAGGAGTTCAGGAAGTTTTCATTAAGGGGGGATAGGCTCTAATGCCTCCTTCATTCTCCTATTGTGTCACCATTGTAAATCCTTCAATCCTATCCCAAGTTGTTATTAAGGGGGGATGTTAGGATATTTATACACTTAGGAGTTAGTTAAGATCTACTTGGTCTAATATGTCGTTAGGTAAAAGTGTGTTTCTTAGTGTGTTTCTTTAGTATGCATTAGTATGCATTTGTAGTTAGGAAATACGACGGTCACGATATGTTCCTAACATAGAGTGATCTGACGGTTCATACTCTCCTGAATCTTAACGACCATTGATCCATGGCTTAACACCCGATTGGTCCATGATCTCTATTTAAAGAGTATGGAGGATCATTTGTTGATGATCGATTGTGAAAAACTCTCTTGTAAAATCTCTTTGTAATCTTTTTCTTTGCATTAATAAACTGCTCCAAGTGGACGTGTTGGCTAGGGTCGTGGATGTTTCCTCGTAGGGGTTTTACCATGTGAAAACACTGGTGTGTTGATCTTTGATCTGGTTATGTGAGTAGTTACTGAAGGTGTTCGTCCTATGTTGGAATACCTGTGTTGTCGAACAAATATTAATTCATAAAATCATTGTCACACATTTTCATTTTCAAATTTTATTTTTGATGCCTACAACTTAGTTTTAAATACACCTTCATATGTGTTCTTTAAAATATCCATTCCTTTATAAGATTCAACAACATTAGTCCTTGGAAATATGGCTACATCAACTACATTTCTTATTAGTCAAAACACTTTATATCTCTCTTTTCAATTTGTTTAGAGTGTGTGTTTAATCAGCTTATAAAGATTAAAATTACTTGACACTATATTTATAACACTCGTTAGTGACAAGTTTTCATAATTATTTAAAGATAAGTATGGTTTCAATTTACACTCATTAAACACAGTTTATGTTATTTAGCTTAGGTAATATAATATTGCATGTCATCGTTTAAAACCAAAGTAAAACTCAAAAAGAGGACAACTCAAAATAAGCACAAATTGTTCCACTTGAACCTTAGATGAGAATCTCAAGTGCCCAAAAATGAGACTCAATAACTTAAAAATGAAACTCAACAACTGCTAAAAACATACATTTTTATTATTTTTTATAAAAGAAAACATACATTTTTAATAATTTTTATAAAAGAAAACATACATTTTTATTAATTTTTATAAAAGGGGTACATCACAATGCAATTATAGTGACAATTGTTTTAAAATATACAATAAGGGTTAGCAATGGTAAACCCTTCTACAAAATTCTACTTTTATTACCATTTTAATGAAAATTTTACAATTTCAAAATCTATCTTTTGATTTAAAAAAAAAAAAACTTTAAAAAATCAAATATCCTAAAAAAGTGTGAACTCTTCTTTGCAAAATCTCTCTTATTTTCAAACTTTCATTTCAATAAAAAAAAATTAAAAAATTTCACACGCATTGCATCTTTCTTTCAAAAGTAATGTTTTTTCTTCTCATCTCTCACACTAGACTTACAACAATCATAAGGGACTATTTTACTTAGAATACAAATTAAAAACATCTTCCAACATATAAATTTGGGGAGAATGCCAAAAACAAAACATATTATATTCAACCTAATGTTTTTTCCTTTGAGAACACTTTGTCTTGAGGTTTTGTGGACCTAACTTTGTCACAATGAAGAGAAGTTGATACAGTGATAAAAAATGATGTTACCAAAAGACCACCATTCAAACTTCCAACTTCATCATATTTCACTGAATGATTTAAATTGTTCTTGAATTAAATATTTAATACTCATGTGTTGTCATCATCCTCTATCAATGAGGCTTCTATTATATAAACAAATTTGATTGTTTTAAAAAACAATAAAACGACATGTGGTTGAGTTGAGGCCTTCTTATGTTACATAAATTAAACGACATTGATATTAAATTAAAAAAATATTAAAAAAAAATGAAGTAACGACGATAATTTTATAATGGTGTACATTCAATTCAATTTGATTCAATAACTAGTGCTATAATCTTTCAACAAAACGTTGTCATGAATTTTTAATTAATGCTTTGAGAGAATCAAACTAATTTTCTACACAAACCAACTAGAAAAATAATATAACCAAATAGTTCATTGATCCAACAAAATCATTTTTATAAAAAATACATTGTTACTATAATAATATGGTCATATTCATGGAGTTAGTGTTCTCTTTCCCATTCCATTCACGTGTTACTACATTTGGAATAAGTTTATCCTTTTTCCCATTCCATTGAAATATATAATGTATCATGGAAATTACCTTTGTGCAAAAGTCATTTGGAATAAGTTTATCCTTTTTCCCATTCCATTGAAATATATAATGTATCATGAAAATTACCTTTGTGCAAAAGTATTTCTTGAACTTAGGTTTGCCAACCCACCCACTATTCCATTCTCCATCCTTCCTTTACATATGTTATATGTGTACGTTTAAGAAAGATGGCCATATTCGTGAGATGTTTCTAAGAGTAATCTCGAGTTGGTCATTCTTTCCTACGGAATAAACATTCTCTCGTATAAATTACATATGAGAATGCATAGATTTCCCGTGAAATTGAATTCAACTAACCAATGAAATTTAATTTTTTCTTTACAATCATTTATGGATGTAGATCATAAACATATCTTTAAAAAAATTAAGAAATGGAAAGTTTTTCCGTTACTTAAGGTGGAATTATATAAAATATGTACAACTATCTAAAAATTCAATATTTATAGTGGATTTACAAAATATAGTATCCCTCTATATGATTCATATTATTTTGAGAATGAAATGAAGGTGGACATATAACAATGAAATATATAGAGATATTGTAATAAACACGGAGATACAGTAATACATGATTTTTATTAATGACCAAATGTACAGAAACTGTAAAAATACAGAGTGAATGAACTCGCTAGAATGGTGCCAGCTTATCTTTGAGAATGGATGTGATGGCTATGCTCATTCACAAGAAGATGATGATGTTTACAATGAGGCTTCAAAGTCCTTTTTAACATAAAGAAAATCCAAAACCCTAACCTCAGAAGATGAAACGCCAAAAGGTTTGTGGGCCCTGATGGGGGTAGTTGATACGTCAACTTCCCAAGGGAATAACTTTTGCATACGATCTTCGTTTTGGGCACACGATAGCTCATTGGAAAGGTATATCCGAGGACTACACATTTTTTCATCACACTCTAGCTAATACATACATAGTGATTGTGGCGGGCCCAAAAAACGTTGTTTAGGGCCTCAAAACGGCCCCGAAAGTTTATGACCCAAAAATATGTAGAAAAATTGCCAAGGTGGAAACTCTTGTTTTGAGTCAATAGAATAGGTAGGTAGCCACTGATTTCCACCTGGATCATTCTTCCCCCCTTAGGAAGTAATGTTCTTCATTGTGTCAAGTTCTCGGGGAAGATTTTGTTGAATCTGAACCTTGGTGAGTTGCTTACCTTGCTGAAGAAGTTGTCTTGCTTAGCTTGGTGATGGATGTTATGACCTTGTTTTTGATGGGGTTGGATCCATTTAACCAATCTAGCTGCATGATCTTCTTGAGTGTGAGAGGACTTTGTCAATGAAGATGCAACATGAAGAACATGAATGGATTTATTATAACTTGGTTTGATTGGGTAGTGTGGAGGCACCCCCATATGTGCAGTAGGAATATATCGGTGCTCTTCTACAATCTTGTTGATTTGCTTCTATTGGATAGAAGGGTCTTGGGCCAAGGCTGTAGTGGTTGCAATTTCCTTCTCTTCTGACGAGATTATGAAGAGGCTAAACTTTGCAGTATGAGAGATTACTTTGCGGCATTGTTTTGTCGAGACAGTGGTCAGAACTACCTCTGGTATCCTGTAGAGTTGACCCCCCGGAGTAACAATGAAACTACAGGGTCGAGACTCATAAACAACATGATGCTTCCACATATATTGTTGGCCTAACAAAACGTCACAAACTTCTAGTGGGGCAACATCACACAATACCTCATTCTTGAAGGGCTTGATGTTGTATGGCAGGCGGAACTGTTGGCAGACACAAAGATCTCATCCCTGGCGAAGCCATCCAATGTTGTATGGATGTGGGTGTGGTGTTGTCGGAAAATCAAACTTCTTGACAACCTCTACTAAGATGGGGTTCTTCTGGCTTCTGATATCAACAATAAAATGCAATAGGGTCCCCTTCACCCACAGCTGTGAATGGAAAAGGTGCTCCCCCTCCTCAGGATCCTCTGGTTCTTCTGGTTGGATTGTTGTGGTCGCGACAGTAGCAGTGGGTTCTGCATCAATTATCTGTCTCCTTTTATTATTGTCTAAATCAAATTCTAATTTGGGGTTCATCTTTGTTTATTTGAGCTCGGCCACCAATGATTTTTTTGAGCGACATTCATCGATGTTGTGCCAAGGGAGTTTTTGGAAGTCGCACCACTTCTCAATGTCCTTCTACATCTTCTTGTTGTCCTTATTTTCATGTGTCTTGGACTGGTGGTCTTGAGGTTGGTTGTTCTATGAGTTAGGGTTGTCTTTAGCATTCTTTGCTTGGTGCATATTTGCAAACCTAAACTCCCACTCGTTCTGTTGCTTAAATTTCTGTTTGATTTTGACAACATATCGATAAGCAACTCCCAGTGATGAAATGTATAGAATTTCCATTTCAATTTGGATGTGCCTATGTAGATCCCCACTGTATTTTAGAACCAGATGTCGCTCAGATTATTTGATACCTAGCTTGGTGCACAAGGTATGGAAGTTATTTGTGAACTCTGGCATTGTTTGGCCCCTCTCTTGATGTAGCGTGGTCCATCTCATGTACTGGTCATCATAGTTTCCCACAGGGTAATATTGCTCCTTGACCACATACATAAAAAAATCCCAAGTGGGCTCGACCCCAAATATTCCAGACTCCTCTATGGAATTATTCTCCTAGTAAGTTTCCCACCAATGTTTGACATTGGGGAGAGCCTTAAGGAGCACAAAGGTGATCTTTTCTATGTTGGAAAAATTGTGAACAGAGAAATAACCTTCTAGCAAATTTAACATTTTTCCAAAGAATCTGCATCGATCTGACCTTCAAATAAGGGAATATCAAAATTCACTTTTACCTTGAATGGGGCAGCATCTCCAAAGCCACTGCTTGACGAAGACACACCTACTATTGTCAGTAATCATTGAAGGATTTGGGCGAAATTCTCCAACATCTCGTTCCTCTGTGGCACGAGGGATTCCATGAGAAACAACTTGGTGGGATGTTTTTCTCCCTCATCTCTCTTTTCATCGTCCATGGAAGGTCTCTTGGGTTGGTGATAGCAGTTTTCCTCAAGAGAAACTAGTTCGAGACTCAACTCTCTATACCCTGACCTCATCCGAGACATGCACTAAGAAACGAAAAAGGAGTAGCATGATTTAATACCACTGATCCAAATTATTTTGAGAATGAAATGAAGGTGGAAATATAACAATGAAATATATATAGATACTGTAATAAACACAGAGATACAGTAATGCACGATTTTTATTAATGACACAAATGTAAAGAAACTGTAAAAATACAGAGTGAATGAACTCACTAGAATGGCGGGAGCTTATCTCTGAGAAGAGATGTGATGGCTATGCTCATTCACAAGAAGATGATGATGTTTACAATGAGGCTTCAAATCCATTTTTAACATAAATAAAATCCAAAACCCTAACCCCGGAAGATGAAATGCCAAAAGGTTTGTGGGCCCCGATGAGGGTAGTTGATACGTCAACTTCCCAAGGGTGTAACTTTTGCATATGATCTATGTTTTGGGCACACGATAGCTCATTGGAAAAGTCTGTCTAAGGACTACACATTTTTCCATCACACTATGGATAAATCCTATAGTGTGATTATGGCGGGCCTAGAAAACATTGTTTAGGGCCTCAAAACTGACCCAAAAAGATCTAGAAAAACTGACAAGGTGGAAACCCCTATTTTGAGCCAACGAAATAGGTGGGTGGCCACCGATTTCCACTTGGATCACCAAATTTCAAGGGAAAATAAAAAATAACAACCATTAACATATTTGAAATGGAAGGGGTGGCAGGCGCAGGGGAATATCATCAATCTTTGAGGACATACAATAATAAGTTATGCTTGGAGTTTAGGAATTATGACCAACAACGAGGCCAAAGTTTTCACTCTCCTTAAAAGCATTAGTTTGGCCCTTTAATCCAAATTTATAAATATTTTCATTTGTGGATATTCCATGCTAGTAATCCGATGAATATTTACTCAAAAAATTGCGGGAGAAAATGTTTTTGTTTGTGCTTTAGCAATAATCCTCGCTCTCCTCAAGAAATTTGAGACTTACTCATTTTATCACATTAAAAGGGAGCTCAACTATGAGGTTGGCCATGTGGCCAAAGAAAGAGATGTCCTTAGACAAGGGGTTATAAAGGTAAATGTGAGAACAATGCTCCACCACATTCCTTAATTTTTGTGAAGCGAGTTCCATCAAGGAGTTATGATTGGAGGCCTTGGGAATTAATTGTTCCAGGCTATACTCAACTTCAAGGACTCCACTACATTCCTATAATTCACTCTAGTGCATGTGGAAGCTCTCAACTATACCATTTTTTGATTGATACACACTCAAGGTATGTGTGGGAGGTTCCTTTCACCACTCAAATTCAGGTTGAAGGACACCTCTTTCTACATTTGGGCTATTCTATGTTATGTTTTCCTTGTTTTGGTGATCCAAATTCTCCTCATAGATACCTCTCGAATATGTTATTCTCTTCCCATTTTGATTTTAGAAACAGACTTGGTTTTAATTGGTTTGGTTCTAGATCTGGTCGCTCATCTTCTAGTTGGGTTCGCTTTGTAGCATAACAAACTTCTTAGTCACCATATGCATTTTCCAGGCTTTAGCATAAATCATTAATTGGAATTAGTTTCCCTCTTTGTCTTATAGTATCACCCCAACTCTCTTTTTTAGTCACATGTTTCATACTCTCTTCATCACCCATACTATGAACAACTATTTTCCTCTAGAGTTTCATAATGACTTTGTGAGTATTCAGTATCAAATGTGCCCTTCTATCTAGGTTTTCGGATGGTTTCTAAACCCCCTAGTTTTCCTTTTTCACTCTAGTTTCTCAGGCACTTAAGGGGCCTTTGGACTCTCGAGCTTCCAGTTTTTTCTCCTTTCTCGAAATGCACCAATGCTCTGCTTTTCATATTGATTCCTGAATGATTTCTTGGCACTAAGAGCCTCAAACCATGGATCTAAAATCTTGTCTTGGGTCTCTATGGTGACTTTTTGGTAAATATTTGGGTTTAATAACAATAGATTCAACTTATCTTAGTAGAGAAGCCTGCAAAACCCATATTGTGAAAAATAACTTTGCTATGGCTCGAAAAAATTGAGATTCCAATCCTTTAAGAAAGGATTTTCATACAGGCACAAGTAGTTCAACTCTAGATTATGGTTCAACTATAGATTATGGTTCAAGTGTAGATGGCCTTTTTTCTCCCCTCTTGGGAGAATATTTAATTTCATGGACCCATCATGGAGCGATATTAAGCTCATTTTGTGTAGGCATGAAGACATGGTTGAGGGCAGCAAGTTGAATTACACTCAATTGTCTAGTACAATAGTCAATCATGAACAAATAAATGTTTCTCTGCTACATGAAATTAGGATGTTAGAACAAGAGAAATTGCAAGAAACACAATGCTACAGGTATTTGGAGCATGCAGTGATGATACTTTCACAACGTGTGGATGCTTTGGAACAAGGAAACCATTAGTTCAAAGGCTTGGTATTTCCTCCACAATCAAACTCAAGTTCAATCAATCAACTCAATTTAGAATTACAGGAAGCAAATCCGAAAGAAATTTGAGGAAACCAAGAACTTGTTCCAATGGAAATTGAGGATGATCTTAGCCGTGAGGGAAACTTGGAAACTCCCAACAATTAATCAATAGTTTGAATTATGCATGCCCGATGTATATTTTTGTTTGGCCAATTTGTAAAGTTTTATAGTAACAAAATCACTAGATTGTATAAGGAGATACATAGCCATTTTTATGATACAACAACAAGAGAGGACTCAATCAGCTCTGAGCCCAATTTTGTAATCTTTGAATATTGTTTCTCTTAGGTTCAACACCTTTTATATAATATACATCTTCGGTCTCTTTAAAAAAAAAACATATGTGAAATGGAAATATATGATGGAGTATTAAAAATGTGAAAGTGTTTGTAGGGAAGACTTTTGTCTTAATATAAGTTAATACTTAAAGTGTAATGAATCATAAAATAGTAATGATTTGTTATTTCAATGGTGATACATTGAAAARTGATTTAGAGMAATCAATTATTTATATTGATTTCRACAATGACATAACATAAAATAATAGGGTGCATTGATTTKAGTGATGATATAATGAAAAATGWTTTATAGCATCAATCAAGTAGTTGAATTGAATTCAACCATAAYACAAAACAATGGGGTGCATTGATTTTAATAATGATWTAATKCAAAAMAATAAGGCTCATTGATTTCGGTGATGATACGGTGAAAAATGATTTAGTGCATTAATTGAAGAAAYGGTAAAAAAAATTGATATAGTGCATTGATTTCAACACCAAAAAGTGCAAATTATCAAGTGAAATAACTTAAAAACTATCATACCCCTRAAGYAGGGTAAAAKAAACACCAAATTGAATTRGGGTGGTTATGTTGTTTAAGGACCATAGAATTTTKTCTTTGGATGAAAAAYGAATACTTTACAAGGTTCRTCTTCATCCCACATCTCCCAAAATATTTTCAACGATTATGTAACTCCAAAGYTKAATCAATGAGTTGCATGMCCACTTGCAATAATTACATAACTCCAAAGTTGAATCACCCAGTTGCATTCCCACCTGCAATAATCACATATATATGACCTGCTTTTCCAAAGAAAATGGAAGAGGAAGAAGAGCCCTATAAAAATACTAAAGTTACATTTCTTGATAATCCATCCTACAAGATACAATCTACAATCTCATTAACCACTATATTGTTCTTTAGGTGGTCGATTTCTTAATTTATATCAATTCATATAAAGTGCACAATCAACAGATAGTTGTTGATGTGATATTTCCTAAAAGCTAGAACATCGTTTGCTTGAGTTGTTGACAGAAAAAGTCATGATTGTAGGCTACACCTTCACATGCATATATTTATAATCTACAAAACCATAATCTTTAGACTCCATATGTGAAGTCATTAGATTCATAAAAAAATAAAATCAGTATTCATGACTGTTGCTCAATTTACATATTTAATCTGAACAACTCATTCTTCGCCCAAGAAAAATTTAATTCTATAACCTTTGTTTGCAATTTTCTCAATCAACATTCACCTAAAAAAACTCAATGAATAGATAGTTTTTTGTTCCATCATGTAATATTACAACTATAAATTATTTTTTTTTGGTCCATCATGTAATTGTTCAATTGTAATCTTCAAATCTATATCAATGCTTAGCAATTCAAGAAAACATTACAAACCATCTCGGTAGTTTCTATTGAATTCCACACCCACAAACAACTCCTTGAATAAATTCCAGCACATATTAAATATTTATAACATGAACATGCATGTAATAGAAGTGAATGGTACCTCAATAAACATAAGGGGTGTAGGAATGACCCTACCATGAACTCAACCACAAGAAGACATCAATTTAATTTAATATTTTTCTAAGGAAATAGATAACCCAATGCTAATTCCATTTTCGTTTACATGTAATTGCATGTAACACATTAAACTAAGTTACTAATCTATATGCATAGAAAGATTTAAACATATAGCATGCAAATAAATGTTTTAACAGTTGACATGCAAAAGAGTTATGTTTACATGTAACATAGTAAACTAAGTTACTAATATATATGCATAGAAAGGTTTTAACAAATGGCATGCAAAGAGTAGGTAAATGTCGAGGGAGGAGGGAGGTGAAGAGGAGTGACATGTAGTTTCTCTTCACCAAACACGCCATGAATTCAACCACAAGAAAACATCAATTTAATTTAATATTTTTCTAAGGAATAGATAGCCCAATGCTAATTCCATTCCCATTTAATGTAATTACATGTAACACGTTAAACTAAATTACTAATCTATATGCATAGAAAGGTTTAAACAGATAACATGCAAATAAATGTTTTAAGAGATGGCATGCAAAGGAGTTTTGTTTACAGGTAACATGTTAAACTATGTTACTAATCTATATGCATAAAAAGGTTTTAACAAATGGAATGCAAAGAGTAGGTAAATGATGAGGGAGGTGGAAGGTGAACAGGAGTGACATGTAGTTTCTCTTCACCCAACATGACATGTAGCCTAGAATCTAGGTGTCAATGAGCTACATTTTGACAAATTTATCCTAGGGTACAAAGCAAACAGTTAACATGTATACATATTAAGATCCCACCATTGCAGCACATTAATGGGATAGTAAAATACTTAAGCAAAGAGTCAACCTATATGTATATTAAGAGCCCACCACTGTAGAAAATTTAATGGGATAGTAAAATACTTAAGGACCAATGTCCATTATGCGATAATAGTAATGGGACAAATTTGGTTCGTTTGCACATGCATTCAACCATATAAAAGTTTAGGGTGGAAAAGGAGAATTTAATTTCCAATTTGAATTCCATGTGCATTCTTAGACGAGATGTTAAAAAGGCACATATCACAATATGGAAAGAGTGAAATATTAACCAGATAAAGATTCTTCTCTTGAATGTTCAAGTTTCGTTTAACAATGCAGATTTGTGAATAGAGGCACCAGGCATCTTGTTGATCCCTTGAAGGGATCTGTTGAATTCTGATGATTCTCTAAAATGTTCAAGTTTCATATAAAGATGCATATTTTTTAATAGAGCAGCAGGTGTCATGTTGATCCCTTGTAGGGATTTGTCGAATCCCCTTTAGGACAGGTCCGATGAAGCCTTTTATTGGATCATGCACCATTTCCTATGCCTTTGGGAAGTCACAGGGATTTTTATTTATAAATCAAAATTCGAATATTTTGATAAACTTATTTTCCGTGGGTTCACGAGGATTTTCCATGGGTTCATAACTCAGTTACTTTATGGATTTTGAATGAAGTTTGGGTTTGATTTGATATGTTTCCAGTTAGATAAAGTGTTTTGGATTTGGGTTATATATGTTCATATAGATTGTCTTATGGGTTTGTCAATGTAGGATTTATGTTCCCTATATGAAGTTATTGGGAGGGTAGTTGATTGATATATTGTTGTTTTAGCCCCATATGTAATTTTTTTTAATCGATTGATGCATGGATACATGTATTATTTTAAATATGGAAAACGGGTTTTTATTTTATATGTATTGCAATGTTTGATATGTTTGGATAGTTGGTTTCTATTTTGAAAGGTTTTTTTAATTTGAGTTCTTGTTTTCACTATAGAGAAGTATGAGCCATTGAAACACTCGAGGACATACAGAGGAATTTCAAAGCATGTGATGCTTTGATAAAGAAAATAAGAGGTCAGATAACCTTTATGGTATAAAATTAATATAATGTTTCTAAAATAAAATAAAAAAATTCTTGCTATTTTTTTACTTTTCTCTAGCATTTGTTCATTTGTCTTCAATGGGGAAAGCATTGAGCCCCTTAGTAAAATAAGAACTTGTCAATCTAGATAAGGATACAGATAGGAGATGAAAAACAATGAATGCACTGAAAGTTATGTAAATCTTATGAACACAAGGACAATACCTCTATTCTTGGACAAAGTCTTAGACTCTAAAGAAAGAAGCAAGTATTATCGCCAGTATGAAATATCCATCTTATAAAGTACTTGCCAAAGTGCATGGAAAAAACATCATTTTTCTTATAAGAAAAATTATGGCCACTGTTGTGAAGAGTTTGTCTTCAAGTGCAGGGTCATTTCCTCTGCAACAAGCAAATGGAAGAGTTGTTGTAGGCATATCCAAGTATGACATTGATACTTTTAGCACAGAGGCCCAACAAGAGGGTGTTTTAAGAAACCTATGTAAACCCTTGCTTGATGTACTAATAGGAAAAGTGGAGTCATTAAGCAGCATTGCATAATTATGTTTGCAAGCTCTTGTAGGCTTCAGCAGTTTGAAATTTTCTTCAGTAGATATTGTTAATGAGGTTTTCTTGAGAGTAACAGTTAAATTGGAAGAGAGAGAGGTGCATTTTGGAGCATACATTAGAAAAACATTTTTAAATTGTTCATTATTTGGATGGTGGCATGAGACTCTTCCTATCCATGTACCCTCATACATGTGATGAAATATATTGAACCAATATATTATAATAGTATATCTTCATCTCTATTTGTAGTACAATCTATTTTGAAAAATTATAATATTACATTTTCATCTCTATCTACAACAGAGTATATTTCCACTCACATGTTTGGAAATGGGAATATGGCTATATTTATGGGCCACTTGTTTCTTCCTTGAGAGATTACTTTTGGATACACCTATTGCTTAGTGTAATTGCTCACATTGTTGGGTGGGTAGTATGTTTTGGTCTTTACTTGTGAAAGTAGGTATGATCTCATGTTGGAGTACAAGGTGTGTTTTATTTTCATCAAGGAAATCGGAAAGATATAGTTTTTGTTGGCCAATGAAAATTATAATGCCTTTCTAATTCTTTCAAACCATTTGAAATTGTTATTCATAATAAATGAGCCTAACTTATCATATGATAAAGAATATCTTATAAAACATTAACAGATTAAGCCTTATAAATAAGAAGCTAGGATGTTAGAAGTCACATGAAACTGGAAGCAGAAATCAGAACCAAATTATGTTCCCATTAAAATACCCCATATAATATAATAATGACACCCTCAAAGTTGGAAGGCCCAAATAAAACAACCTTATTTATATATGGATAACAGAAATAAAATAAAAAAACAATAAATGCTTCCTTGCATACATGCTAAGAAGCATCGCTTAGCTCATGTTTTAGATCTTGTAATTTTTCTTTTTTTTTAATTCTTCTTTTTTAAAATTCTGTGTGTTCCTCAACAAAACAAGGCTTTACCACCCGGATGGGGTGCTAGGGCCAGTCACCTAGCGCACAGAGGAGATGCGGAGGAGCCAACAAGGTAGCGAGCCATGTGCCCGGCTCGTGCCAACAGCTGTCGACTCCCTCCTGCAATAAATTGTATTTACGTCGATCGTAGGGGCATTTACTCGGGCTCCTTCGACCTTCATTTCGCCAGGTGCAATGTCTCTGTTTTTTTGTGTTACCATCCCACAGCTCCGGCCTGGTTCTGATTGTTTTCTCATGGTGCTTATGACCCCCCGGCCGCTCCAGGTCCTCCCCCTTGGTCTGGCAGACCATTCCCACTTACCGGGCCAAACCATGTCGCGACAGCGATTTAGACCATGAAGGGGTTCTCCCTAGCATCCTCGACGACCTCGCGCTTCGGCCTCTCCTCCTGGTTTGCCGTCAACTCTCTCCTTGCCACTCCTGCTGCCTGAGATAGCCATTCACAATACCTCCATCGCACTTGTCCCACGCTTCAAATGCCTAGCCTTAATTGACACCAGGTCGATCCCTTCATGGCGCCACCTCATAGCTCCTTCAACCTCCAGGTACTCCATTCCTCCCCCTGCGCCGGATATTGCTTCCCTGAAATCGCCCATGGGGATGCCTTCTCATGGTCAAGCCACCCGTAACAAGGCGTCGATGTCCTCTAACTCAGAGCCGAACTTGCAGTGGCAAGAAAACTTCACCATCCTTTATGACTTGGTCTTCAAACTCCGTCAGGGAGTGGAGGACCTCCATTTTCGGTTACAGCTTGTGGATGGGAGGCTCTCAACCCTCCTCCATCTTCTTTCCACTTACCAAGAAGCCTCTCCCATGGCTTCAGAAGAAGCGCCCTCCACCGCAAGTGACAATGAGAGTTTCAGGAAGCAGGGCGTAGTAGAGGATGTCGAGGAGCCATCTCGGCAGGAGGTCAAGGAAGCGGTCATGGCCATATACAAGAAGGCACAAATTTCGTCGGGCGACGCTGAGGTCGTTGAGGAGCCGGTTCGGCAGGAGGTCAAGGAGGCGGTCGTGGTCATCGATCTGCAGGCGCACATTCCATCGGGAGACGTCGAGACAGCTGCTAACAAGGACGCGTGCACTGGGGACGACGACATGCAATGGGCAACCGGTGGGACACCTGTTGAAGAGGAGTCGTGGCCAGGCTATCTGCCAGAGTATGTGCCAGACTATACACCAATTTTATAACCCCTCTAGGGGGCTGTTCTTTTTTAATAGTTCTTCCTCTAGTAGCATCTTTGTCAGCTCAGCTTTGTGTTTTTTAAGACTGATAAGAACTCAGGTGTTATAATTACCCGGTTGGTTGAACCGGTTTCTCCTTTTGGAGCAGTTCAGTAACTACAACCCGGATGACACTCAGTTTTGTACTTATGGTCTGGTTCTTTGAAGGCCCTTATATATAAAATTACTTACTTACAAAAAAAA
>JZKD02S0023366.1:182248-216825 GCA_000966675.3 Picea glauca
TAAATACCAAATGCTTTTGATTTTTGGGTAGTTTACACGTTTCATCAAAATTTTGAGTTTTAGGTAGTTAACTTGTTTCATCACAGAAAAACAAACTTTTAGATTTTGACTTTTTAGCTTTTTAAATCTTATGGTAGAACCAATATTATTTGTTAAAATATAACATGTAAAAAGCTATCCATATATAATTCCAAATGATGTTACACATGAAAATTGAAAAATACTTATTTGTTGACACTTTGAAATTCTAAATGACATTGCACATAAAATTATTTGTTTATTGACTGCACTATGAAATTTCATGAGTCTGCTCTCTACACACAAAACTTATTTGTTTACTCTAAGATTTCTCGAGTCCACTCTCCTCACTTTCGCATGTTCTATGCAACTTTCTTTGAGGCATGGAAAGAGGAGATGTCCTCCCACCATACATTCACATGATTTCTCAAGGATATCATATCACCCTTCTTGAAAATTGTGATGAGGTATTGTGTCCATGGCAGATGTCGTAGATTTGTCAAGATGAAGAAATCGCTCGCCAAGTACTTTCTCTTTGACAACCTCTCCTCGTATATATCCAACACTTCATTCAGCTTTCCAATATTGATTTCCATAGTTGCTTCATCCTTGGTGCCTCCCCACAATGGGGAGAGGAATATTTGAAACAAAATGATATCAAAAAGGGGTAAGAATGAGTGTCCTTTCACCTCACACCACTGCTCAACCAAGGCTTGTTTTGCCAACATGTTTCCCAGGAGATCAGTGCTCTGCCCCTTGTAATGTTTTTGTCAAATACTTGACAATGGATCTGGACTCTCTTAATCATGACTAAGGAAAAACATCTCTCTATGATATCTCCCTGTGTGATGCATCCTCCCTTCCCTCCTAGGGTTTGCGCGACCTCCTAGTCAAGGATATTCCCAAAGCTAAGCCGAATTAGCTCCTTGGGACCCTGTTAGCCCCCAATTCGGTTTAACACGGGCCCTTTTATCACCTTAGATGTAGGTCGTATGAAACTTGTGGGCCCTTTTCTCAACGCTCTTTAAACTTTTAATTTTTGGGTGCTACCTCCTTATGCTAGCCCCTCTCCACATGCGACCTCAGGCTATGACCCGGGGCTAAACCCTGAAACGTGCTTCGGACTTCAGCTATTTTGGCAATAACTGCAACACTTTTCCCCAAGCCCCGAACACTCACCTGGATAGATCTATGGTTCTTGTCTCTCCCTCAACCAACGGTCATGATCCACTTCAGACTCCGGCCTTCGAGAGTTATGAATGTCTTAACACTCATTTATGCATGCTACCTCTTTTGAGCTTGTTCTTCCTTCAAACTTGTACTCCTCAAAGTGCCTTTTCGACACTTAGTCAAATCTTGACTTATGTGCACACTTGCAACAAGCCTTCTTCCACGACTCAACTTATTTGTGAGCGATTGTGCACACCTTTGATCCAGATTTTATGAGAATAACAAAATGAATACATATTATTAAAATATTCTTAACACAGAATAACAAAGATACAGTAAAATTGGTTTTCTATTCAATAAGAAAATAATATGAAACTATAAAATGCAACGGAAAACAAGCTTGTTGGAATGGTGGTGGCTTATCTCTGAGAAGAGATGTGACGGTTGCGCTCATTCACAATACAATGATTGCAATGAGGCTATGGAAGACTTTTTACAATAAACAGGAATGTCAAAAACCATAGACATCCAAAAACTTAACCCTAGGAGATGAAGCACCAAAAGGCATGTGGGCCCCGTTTGGGTAAGTTAGTACATCAACTTCCTGGGGTCGTAACTTTTGCGTACGATCTTTGTTTTAGGCGCACAATAGCCCCTTGGAAAGGTGTTGTAGAGGAGATTCATTTTGGGGGATCAATCAAATCCTTTGGCTATATTTGAGGAGCTCAATTCCGAAAAACCTTCATTTAGGCCCTCAAAATGGCCTTGGAAGTTAAAAACTGCTAAAAATAGTAAATTGCCAAAATTTCCAGAAAAATGTTTTGAGCGAGTTGGAAAATATGGGTGGCCATCGATATCCACGTGGATCAATCCTCCCTCCTTAGGAAGCAATGGTCTCCATTTTGTTTATTTCCCCCATTAGACGAGTAAATTTCTGTTGAATTTGGCCTCGGGTGAGCCACTTGCCTTGGTGTAGGAGCTACCCTGCTTTGACGACTTGCTAAAGTTGGATCCTTTGTTGTCGATCTCCCTTGATCTATGTGTCCACAATATTATCATTGGATGCATGTTGCATGCATTCAGGGTTGATATTTTTTGGTGTCAACTGCTCTGCTATCTCTGAGGTGTCCAATAATGGTGGGAAATATGGTCGAAGGAGAGCCACATTGAAGACTGAGGCCAAGGAAAGGGGGAATGTTCAGTTCAAAATAATTGTCATCCACAGCCTTGGTGTTGATATATAGCCCATAACGGAGTGGGAAAATATTTCGATGGGGCCCTGTAAGGATTTCTTTCTGCAAGTGAAACCAAACTTTGTCTCCCACCTAAAACTTATGTGGCACCCGATGTTGATCATGGTGTTGCTTGTACTTGGCATTAGACTTTTGTAGAATATCTTGAACCTGTTAGTGGATGTGATGGATCCGCTCAATGAACCGAGTGGCTTTGTCAGCTTCTGGTGGAGTAGGGGACAATTCGGTTGAGGTGGTCACTAGGGGTAGTGCAACATCCATGGGGCCCATTGATTGGAATCCCAACACCACCTGAAAGGGGTGTTGGCCAGTTGAGCTATGTAGGGCTCGGTTGTAGCTATGTTGGACATAGGGAAGACTCTCATCCCATGTGCATGGGTGTTTTGAATTGTACATGTGCAGGATATGTACGATCATCCGATTGACGACCTTAGTTTGGCCATATGTCTGGGGGTGGAAGGTAGTGTATTTGGTGATCTTGTATCCAACAGTGACCAGAGGCTCGACCAGACTGTACTGAGGAACCAACTGTCATGGTCTAAGATAATGGTTTTTTGGATCCCAAAATGTACCCATACTCATTCAAAGAAGGTCTTGGCAGTGACTTCTATTGTGATGTTCTTCTTGCAAGTGGTTAGAATTTCCATCTTAGAAAAGCAATCAACAACCACAAAAACTAAGTAATTTCCCCTCTTGGTGGACGGGAGGCCCGACATGTAGTCCATTAAGATGGATTCCCACAGCCTATCAGGAGTAGGCAGAGGGGTGTACAGGCCTTGTTTCTTAGTGGCCATTTTGGCAATAGCGCAGGTGGTGCAGGACTTGATATACTTGTCGACATCCTATCAAAGTTTCAGCTAGTAGAAATGTTTCTGCAACACTACCACTTTCTTTTCGATGACAAAGTGTCCTGCCACCCGACTATAGTGATCTTACCAAATAAAATTTGTGCACTCACTTGATGGAACAAAAATATGTCCTAGACGACACAAAAACCCATCTTAAAGATGGAAATTAGCGACCATTGAGTTGGCACCCAACATTTGGTAGGTGGTGGAGAAGTCAAGGTCTGTCTCGTAGAGGTGGGGACATACAGAGGTATCATGGCCCCAATATTATAGCACCATGGTGAGTGTCGCGACTGGAGGTCGGCTAAGGAAATCAACAACTTGGTTGGTACTTCATGTTTTATACTTGATGTTGAGGTGGAATTGTTAAGTATGTGGACCACTTCTGATAGTGGTCATTCTGCAATTTTCCTTGGGTCTGCATGAATTGTAGTGGCTTGTGATCAGTTTGGATGACTGTCTCCTTCCCGAGAATGTAATGTCTCCACTGGCAGCAGGCTTTCACAATGGAATACATTTTTTTTTCGTAAGTAGGGTACTTACAGAAAACATATGATAGTGGCTCACTATGATATGACATTGGGTGGTCATGTTGAGTGAGAATGACGCCCACAACATAGTCTAAATGGATGTTGCAGGTCTGATAATGAAAGTACTAGGGATGAGCACATATGCTTCTTCAAGTCATCGAAGGATTTTTGTTGGCACAGGCCCCACACAATTTTTTCCTTACTGCCACCCCTAGTTACTTGGATGAGGTCCCATGTGATATGAGAGAATCCCAACACAAACCTGCGATAGAAATTGGTGAGGCCCAAGAAGATTTGAAGTTCAGTGAGTGTGGTTGGGGCTAGCCAGTCACGGATGACATGGATCTTGGCTAGATCCACATGCCCACCATGTTGATCAACGATGTAGCCTAAGTAATGGACCTTGTCCATACTGAAGGAGCATTTTTCGAAGTTTACATATAGTGTCACAGGGTGTGCAGAACCTGCTGAATATGATGCAAGTGTTCCACCCAAGTCTTGTTGTATATGAGGATGTCATCCAGATACACCACTACAAAAGTATTGGTGAAATGTCATAGGATATCATCCATCATCCTCATAAAAAAATTTGTAGCATTTGTCAAACCAAAGGGCATGACCAACCATTCAAAAAGACCTTCTTTTGACTTGAAGGAAGTCTTCCATACATCTGTTTGTTCTATTGGGACCTAGTGGTATCCAGAATTCAGATCAATCTTACTGAAGTATTTGGCCCCCGTGAGCTGATCAAGGAGGTCATCAATTCGGGGAATCTTTTACTAGTTTCAGACTGTGATTTTATTCAGGGCCCGGTAATTAATGCAAAGTCGTTAGGTATCATCTTTCTTCTGCACCAGCACGATTGGGCTCCCATAAGGAAATTATTTGGGACATATGTGCCCCTTGTGGATAAGTTCTTAGATATGCCTCTTGATATCCTTGTTTTCTAACAGGGAGAAATGATATACTATCCCATTCGGTAGCAGTGTGCCTGGGGTCAGATCGATGGGATGTCTGACCTGGAAGTGCAGAGGTACCCCAATAAGAGAGGAGAAGATATATGATTATTCTTCCATGACCTTATCCACTTGCTTATGTTGTGTGGAGAGATCGACCATGGAGGCCCTGGATGTGGTTGTGATCTTTCGCTCACTCTGAGAGTGAATCACGAAGAAGACAAATTTCTCAGTTTGAGAGATAACCTTCCTGCATTGCTTGGTAGAGATCAAGGAAATAGCACTAGGAGGGACTACCTCGGGTATCATGTACAATTCCATGTTCAAAGTAATAATAACACTATGAGGCCTAGACCCATATACAACATGATGTTTCCATAAATAAGTTTTTCCCAAAAGAACATTACAAACTTTGAGAGTAGCAACATCACACAATACCTCATCTTTGAAGGGCTTGATGTCGTACGATAGTCAGCAGTATCGGCTGACGTGGAGATTGTTTCCTTAGCGAATCCATCCAATCATGTAGGTTTGTGGGTGCGGTGTTTTCAACAGGGCTATCTTCTTGATGACCTCTACTAAAATGAGGTTCTTCTAGATACCGCTATCAATGATGAAGTGCATCAGGGTGCCTTTTACCCACATATGTTAATGGAATAGGCGCTCACCTTCTTCTAGCTCGTCTGGTTCACCAGGATGGAGCTTGGTGGTAGCAACGGTGGCACTGGGTTATGTGTAAATGATCCATCTTCCCCTTTCTAGTTCTGAATCAGAGTCAGAACCCACATCTGATTCATAGGCTTTCACTTCGGCCACCAGCGATTGCTTTGAGCGACAGTCAGCATTTTTATTCCAAGGGCTCTTATGGAAGTCGTACCACTTCCCGGTATCTTTCTTTGTCTTTTCGGTGTCCTTCTTTTCTTGCAGCTTGGATTGGTTGTCTTGATACTATACATCTTTACTCTATCATTTTTTCTGTGGGTTGGGGCCACCCCTTTCTGGATTTTGTTGTGAGGGATTCCCAAGCTCAAATTTCCACATCTTTTGTTTGAGCTTCTTGTCGATTTTGACAGCATATTGGTAGGTCACACCCAAGGACGATATGTCCAAAAATTCCATTTCAATATGGATGTATCTATGTAGAGCACCGTGATACTTGAGCACCATATGTCGCTTTGAATCTTTAATACGCAGCTTGGTGCACAATGTATGGAAGATATTTATGAACTTTGGCACTACTTGGTCTCTTTCTTGCCGCAGTGTGGTCCATTTGGTATACAAGTCATCATAACTTCTGATAGGGTAGTATTTTTCCTTAATAACATCCCTGAAGGATTCCCAGGTGGTTGTGACTGTAAATAATGAGGGTTCCTCTATTTATTTTTTCTCATAGAACGTTTCCTACCAATCTTTGACATGGGGAACAGCTTTGAGGAGTGCAAAAGTAATCTTTTCTCTATTCGAAAAGTTATGGACAGAAAAAAACCCTTCTAGTAGATTCAACCACTTGTCTACAACATATGCATCTATATGACCTTCAAATATAGGAATATCTAAGTTTATTTATACCTTTAAGGGGGTGGATCCTCCGCTCGAGGAAGATTTGTTGCCTGTTGGTAGTTGCCGAAGGATTTGTGCGAAAATATCCATCGTCTCGTTCCTTTGTTGCGTAACGGCTTCCTCAAGAAACATTTTGAAATGATCTCACGTCTCATCATATTTATTTTCTCCTGCCATGAGAGGTCGCTTGGGCGTGCGAGACATGTTTTCCTCAAGAGAAACAATCTCGAGACCCAATTCTTTGTACCCTGACCTTGTTGGGGGCATTCATTAAAATGACAAGGAGTAGACCACTCTGATACCATTGATCTGGATTTTATGAGAAGAATGAAATGAATAAATATTATTAAAATATGCTTAACACAGAATAATAGAGATACAGTCAAATTGGTTTTCTATTCAATAAGGAAATAAGTTGAAACTGTAAAATGCAATGGAAAACAAGCTTGTTGGAATGGTGGCGGCTTATCTCTGAGAAGAGATGTGACGGTTGTGCTCATTCACAAGAAGATGATTGCAATGAGGATCCGAAGGCCTTTTTACAATAAACAGGAATTTCAAAAACCCTATACATCCAAAAACATAACCCTAGGAGATGAAACGCCAAAAGTCATGTGGGCCTCGTTTGGGTAAGTTAGTACATCAACTTTCTGGGGTTGTAACTTTTGCATACGATCTCCGTTTTAGGAGCACGATAGCCCGTTGAAAATGTATCATTGAGGAGATTCATTTTGGGGGCGCAATCAAATCCTTCGGCTATCATTGAGAAGCTTGATCTCGAAAAACCTTCATTTAGGCCCTCAAAATAGCCTCGGAAGTTAAAAACTGCTAAAAAATAGTAAATTGCCAAAATTGCCAGAAAAATGTTTTGAGGGAGTTGGAAAAGGTGGGAGGCCATTGATATCCACCTGGATCAAACTTGCAACATTTCCTTACACTCTTATGCAAATACTCTTAAGTTACTCCTCCTGAGCTTGTGAATCCAAAAGACTATGTCATGCACTCCTTGTGGACAATATGAACTCCTTGCACACAAAGCTCCAATTTCTCTCTCCTAAACTTGTTCCTCCTCGACACTCTAAAATTATCAGAATGAATTATTCAATACTTAGCCAAATATCGACTCTACACACACCTTGCAACAAGCTTCCTTTAAATTAACTCTTGATGGGCGACTGTGCACTCCATGCAAAAATCCCTATATGGCTCAATTGTTCCTCCTGAACAATATGAATCTGAGTGCATTTTTTCCTACGCACACTTTAAAGATATCCCTCCTGAACTTTCTAAGTCAAAATAGAATCTATCAATGCACACCTTGTAGACACTTATGCACTCTTTGCAAACAAAAGTTTCATGTTATCTCTTCTGAGCTTTTGAGTCAAAAGAGACTTTGTCAACGCACACCTTGCAGACACTATGCACTCCTTGCACTTGTTCATAGAAGAGAAACAATTAAAACTTATCTAATCCTCACAGCTTCATACATTCAACCATGTAATGGATTCATAACATAAGAACAAGTAATAACATAGAAATGAAATTAAACAGAAAGCCTACCATTCATTCATTTACATAGACACAGTAACAACAACATCAGACATTTGGATCAACACTTCTCTATTATATTCATTCAAATGATATGTACATGGGTTCATACAATACTCTTCAGCATCTCTCAGCAACTCTTAACAACAATAGAAACTCTCTCTAACTTTCAGCTACAATAATCTTCAACAGCCTCATTTGGGCAACAAATACATTTATTTATACGAAACGAGCTCATAGAGATTTTCTCTCCGACTACCTTATTGTTATCCTATCAAAATAAAATATTTCAACTACTAAGGATTTATTACAATAAATGTTTGAAATAGACAAATAAGAGAAAACGCTTCGAATCTGTACTCCAAGCTATTACATTAAAGAGAAATACATCCCCCATTGATCTCATGCGATGGTTCAACCTCCAAACATTTAAGATCATATTTAATTACAATATTTTCAATATATTACATGATGTGCCCTTCTTAAATTCAAAAATCACTTCAAAATGTGTGCTAAGGCAATGAGTTGTCTTCCTCTTGCGCTTTGATGACAATGCTCCTACATCATACTCCTTTGGACAAAAATTCATGGACTCCTTTCGGTGAGCTCTTGCACTAACTTTCCATGCTTTTGAATGTCTGCTTCATTTACCCAACTGGCATCTTCTATTGGGTGTCCTTTCCACTTTACCAAATGCTCAAAATAAGTCTTTCTCCCGGTCTTCTTACCAGTCCTCTGATTCTATGATCTTCTCCATCTGTGGCTTTTCTGCTACAAGTATCTGCTTCTCCCACTAGATCTCTTTCTAATCTTCTGATTGTCTTGTGTCATATTCCCTGTAAGGATATAGGTCTGAAATGTTGAATATGGGAGATATGCCCATGTCTTCTGGCATCTCTATCTCATAATAATTTTCATCTAATTTCCTTAGGATTTTGTATGGTCCTATCTTATTCAGATTCAGTTTGTTATATGTTCCCATTGGGAACCTTTCCTTCCTGATATGTGCTAGAACTTGATCTCCCACTTCAAATTGAAGTTTTCTCCTATGTTGATCAACTCTACATTTGTTCTGCAACTGTTCTTTGATCTGATTATGAAGCTTTTGTATTTCTGCTGCGAAGTCTTCTGCTCCAATGCTTCTAAATTCATTATGCTCCAGATCTCTCAACTTTGATACCCCTCTTGGATTCATCCCATTTACTATCTGAAATGGGATCTTTCCTGAACTTTTGTTTGGTGAGTCATTGTATGCAAATTCTGCTTGTGAGAGAATTTGATCCCATTGGCTATGATGTTCAGTGACCAGACTCCTCTACAAATTTCCTAAACTTCGATTAACCACCTCAGTCTGTCCATCTGTTTGAGGGTGATATGATGAAATAAAAGATAGTTATGTCCCCATCTTCTTCCACAATGTCCTCCAGAAATGACCAACAAATTTAGTGTCCCTATCTGAGACAATACTCTTGGGCAATCCATGAAGTCTCACAAATTTCTTGAAAACCAAATTTGTAATGTGTGTTGCATCATTAGTTTTATAGAATGGGATAAAGTGTGCCATCTTTGAGAATCTATCAACTACCATAAATATGGAATCACTTCCTCTTTGTTTCCTTGGAAATCCCAACAAAAAATCCATGCTTATTTCATTCCAAGGATTATCTACAATAGGCAATGGTTGATACAATACAGTGTTTTGTTTCTTTCCTTTTGCATACTAGCAAATTTTACATATGTTCACAAAATTCTTCACGTTTTCCCTCATACCTGGCCAATAGTATGAATTGTTCAACTGTGCAAATGTCTTGTCATGGCCGAAATGTCTTGCTAGACCTCCACTATGTTTTTCCTTCAGCACAATTTCTCTCATTGAGCACCTTGGTATGCTCAACTGACAACCTTTAAACAAAAATTTATCTTGAATCAGATACTGTGTCCACTGTCTTATATCTCTGAGCACAGGATTTTCACATGCTTCATATGCCTCTTTAAAGTCTGGTTCATCACAATACATCTCCTTAAGGTGTTCAAACCCTAAGGTTTTCACTTGAAATTCTTGCAGAATCAGACATCTCATGTTCAATGCATCAACAACTTTGTTAGCATTACCAGAAATATGTTTAATGACAAAAGTGATTTTTTTCATAAAATCTATCCATTTAGCATGTCTTTGATTTAACTTATGTTTTTCGGTTATGACTTGTAAATATTGATTATCGTTTATCGTTATACAAAACAAATTCCTTTGGAATAAGGTAGTGCCTCCATTTCTTCAAAGCTTGACTTATTGCATAAAATTATTTATCATATGTGGAGTACTTTATCTTAGTGTCATTCAGCTTCTCACTGAAATATGCAATAGGCCTATTATATTGGCTCAAGACTGCTCCAATTGCAACTCCAATAGCATCACATATTACTTAAAATGTCTTCCCAAAATATGGCAAGACCATAATCGGTTGGTTAGTTATCTTCTCCTTTAATATCCTGAATATTTTCTCAGCTTCTTTTGTCAACTTAAAAGACTTGTGTCTCTTCTTCATTGTATCCATCATTGGCATACAAATTCCACTGAAATTTATAATGAACTTCCTATAGAAACTCGCTAATACATGGAATCTTATCACCTTGAATATGCTTCTTGGCGATGACCATTCTCTGATTACTCCCACCTTCTTTGGATCCATTTTAAATTCATTTGAAGAGATTACAAAACCCAAGTAAATGATTTTTGTCTTCATAAAAGATGACTTCTTCAAATTTATCAACAGTTTCTCCCATTGCAATCTTCTCATCACTAATGTTAAATGCCTCAAATGCTCTTCTTCAGTTTTACTGGAGACTAATATATCATCTAGATATACAATCACAAACTTACCAATGAAATATTTCAATACATCATTCATCAACCTCATAAAAGTATTTGGGTCATGTGTTAATCCAAACGGCATAACAAGCCATTCATACAACCCTTCGTTTGTTTTGAAGGTTGTTTTCCACTCATCACCTTCTCTCATTCTTATCTGGTGATATCTGCTCTTCAAATCTATCTTTGAAAAATAATTTACTCCACTCAAACGATCCATTAAGCCATCCATCCTTAGCAAAGAAAATTTGTACCTGATGCTGATCTTGTTTATGGCTCTTGAGTCTGTACACATTCTTCATCCTCCATCCTTTTTAGGACTTAACACAATTGGTACTTTGCATGGAATCAAGCTTTCTCTAACCAAACTCTTGTCCATCAAATCCTGGACTTGTCTCTTTACCTCATCATTCTCTTGAGGTGTCAATCTGTACACTTCTTTTTTTGGCAAACTCGCTCCCAGTATTAGATATATGTGATGGTTGATACTCTTGATGGGTGGAAATGAGCTAGGTAACTCATCCACTACTATGTCAGTAAAATTATCTAACATCTCCTGAACTTGTTCAAGCAGATCATCCATAGAAGTACTTGCAAGGACAACTATGGGTTTCCTCACCACATCAAATTGTATCTCTTGTTCCTTCTTGACTTCACTCAGGAGTTCCTTCCCACTCATGATAAGTATATTTGTGATGGATTTTTCCTTTACTTTCTTTTCATCTATTGGAAGTAACATGTGTGTCCTACCATTCTTCTCCAAAGCATAAGTATTTTTTCTCCCATCATGAATGACATTCTTGTCATACTTCCATGGTCTCCCCAACAAAACATGACATACATCCATGGGAATCACATCACACAAAATCTCATCTCTATAACCTCTTATCTTAAATTCAACTAGGCATTCTTTAGTTACCATTACCTGGCATCCTTTCTACAACCATGAGACTCCATATGGACTCAGATGTGCAGTTGTCTCCAGCTCCAATTTATCCACCATCTATGTGGATACTAAGTTATCAGTGCTCCCGCTGTAAATTATCACCTTGCATACTCTATCTTTAGTCTTGCAAGCAGTTTTGAACAAACTGTTTATCTACATTGGTTTTTAAACCTCTCAGTCTGGCTTCAAAAGAACCTTCTTCATCATCAGAGATTCCCCATCTTCTATACCTTATGCCTCAACATTCCGCTTCTGCGCTTATGAAATGTGAGCATCACCTCCTTCTTTATTTCTCTCTGGGCATTCCCAAGACATGTGTCTTGTCTTTCCATAGGCATAACATTTCACTTCTCCTCCTATGCCTCTTCCTCTTCCTCGAGGAAAATAATTTCTACCACCATATTGTCCCCCTCGGGAACTTCCTCCTCGTTCTGAGTGACTATGTGGTTTTCCAGTCTCAACCTTGGGATTTTGTGCCTTATCATGGACAATTCCCTTTCCTCTGTTTAGACTTCATCCCCTTCTTCGTTGACTTTGTTTTCTGGCCAACTTGTCTTCTGCCTTTAGTGCCATATGATAAGCATCCTCCAATTTCCTTACTTTCATCATGCTAATTTTATCCTAGATTTCATATCTTGGGTCATTGATATACCTAGCAACCTTTTCATCATCTTTCTCTCTTTGTCCAGCCCTAATGTTCAGCTTGTAGAAATCATGTGTGCACTCTTTTACTGTCAATCCTTTCTGTCTTAGGTTTTGTAACTTCCTGAACAGATTTATCTGATAATCCTTGGGAATGAATTTATCCTTCAGCTTGTTTATCATTTTATCCCAATTCTTAATCTTGTGTTTTCCTTTGCATCTTTTGTCGGCCTGCAGTTCATCCCACTACAGAGTTGCATATCATTTTAATCTGGTGACAACATGTTTCACCTTTTTCTCCCCATCGACGTCTTCATAATCGAAATACTTGTCCATTGACCTTATCCAATCCAAAAATTCTTCAACATCTAAATTTCCTCCATACATCGGGATGTTTATCTTTACTCTAACTCCCAACTTCACAACCGCTTTCAACAAGTGTTCTTCTGCAACATCCTCTACTATAGCTTCTTCAACTTCCACTTCGTCGGTCTCTGCATCACTAACGTCTCCAGCATCAGGTGATCTCCTTTGTGTTGTCTCCATTGATACAGGTGGATATCGGTGGCCACCCACCTATTCCACTAGCTCGAAAAACAGTTTTTCACCTTGGCAGTTTTTCGGGTTCCAAACTTCAAGGGACGTTTTGAGGCCCTAAACGACGTTTTTTGGGATTTTACGAGGTGAATGATTATTTTAATAACATAGGCTAGTATAAAAATTTTCTTCTCGGTTAGACCTTCCCAACGGGCTATCATGCACCTAAAATGGAGATCGTATGCAAAAGTTACGACCCTGGGAAGTTGATGTACTAACTTACCCAAACGGGGCCCACATGACTTTTGGCGCTTCATCTCCTAGGGTTAGGTTTTTGGATGTCTAGAGTTTTTGACATTCCTATTTATTGTAAAATTTCTTCGAAGACTCATTGTAACAATCTTCTTGCAAATGAGCGCAGTCGTCACATCTCTTCTCAGAGATAAGCCGCCACCATTCCAACAAGCTTGTTTTTCACTGCATTTTATAGTTTCAGCTTATTTCCTTATTGAATAGAAAACTAGTTTTACCGTATCTCTGTTATTATGTGTTAATCATCGTTTAATAATCTGTATTCATTTTGTTCTTCTCATAAAATCTGGATCAGTGGTATTAGAGCGGTCTTCTCCTTGTCATCTTAATGCATGTCCCCAACGAGGTCAGGGTACAAAGAATTGGGTCCTGAGCTTGTTTCTCTTGAGAACAAAATCTCTCGCACGCCCAAGCGACCTCTCATGGTAGGAGAAAATAAATATGATGAAACGAGAGATCCTTTCAAAATGTTGATTGAGGAAGCCCTCACACAACAGAGGAACGAGATGATGGATAGTTTCACTCAAATCCTTCGTCCATTACCAGCAGGCGACGCATCTTCCTTGAGCAGAGGCGTTGCCCCCTTCAAGGTAAAAATCAACTTCGATATTCCTATGTTCGAAGGTCAGATAGACCCAGATGTTGTATACAAGTGGTTGAATCTACTAGAAGGGTATTGTTTTGTCCATAACTTTTCGAATAGAGAAAATATTAATTTTGCGCTCCTCAAAAGTTGTTCCCCATGTCAAAGATTGGTGGGAAACTTTCTTTGAGAAAAAGGAAATAGAGGAACCCTCATTATTTACAGTTGTGGCCACCTGGGAATCCTTCAAGGATGTTATTAAGAAACAATACTACCCTGTCAGAAGTTATGACAACTTGTATACCAAATGGACCACACTGCAACAAGAAAGAGACCAAGCAGTGCCAAAGTTCACCAATATCTTCCATACCTTGTGCACCAAGTTGGGTATCTTGAATATTCGGAGCGACATATGGTGCTCAAGTGTCATGGTTCTCTGCATAGATACATACAAACCGAAGTGGAATTTCTGGACATCTTGTCCTTGGGCACGACCTACCGATTTATCGCCAAAATCGAGCAGAAGCTCAAACAAAAGACATGACAATTTGGGCCTGGAAACCCCTCACAACAAAATCTAGGAAAGGGCGACCCCAACCCACAGAACAAAGGACAGAGAAAATATGGATAGTATCACAACAACCAATCCAAGCCACAAGAAAAGAAGGATACTGGAAAGACAAAAAAAGATATCGAGAAGTGGTGCGACTTCCATAAGAGCCCTTGGCATAACACTGTTGATTGTCACTCAAAGCAGTCACTGGTGACCGAAGTGAAATCCTCTTAATCATATGCAGGTTCTGACTCTGAGTCAAAACCAAAAAGGGGAAGACGGATCATTGATGCGGAACCCAGTGCCACTGTTACTACCACCAAGCTCTAGCCTAGTGAACCAGACGAGCCAGAATAAGGAGAGTGCCTATTTCATTCACAGATGTGGGTAAAAGGCACCACGTTGCACTTAATCATTGATAGTGGTAGCTAGAAGAACCTCATCTCAGTAGAGGTTGTCAAGCAGCTGGCCTTGCGGACAACGCCACACCCACAACCATACACCATTGGATGGATCCACCAAGGAAGCGATCTTCGTGTCAACCAACAGTTTTGAATGTCATACGGCATCAAGCCATTCAAAGATGAGGTATTATGTGATGTTGATCCTCTCGAAGTTTGTAATGTTCTTTTGGGCTAACCTTATTTATGGAAACATCATGTTGTGTATGAGTCTAGGCCTCGTAGTGTTATGATTACTTTGAACAGGAAATTTTACAGGATACCCGAGGCAGGCCCTCCTAGTGATATTTCCTTGATCTATGTTAAGAAATACAGGAAGGTCATCTCTCAGACCGAAAAATTTGTCTTCTTCATGATTCGCTCTCAAAGTGAGAAAATTATCGTAGCCACATCCAGGGCCTCCACATCCGATCTCTCCACACAATAGAAGCAAGTGGATAAGGTTGTGGAAGAATACTCAGATATCTTCTCCTCTCCTACTGAGGCACCTCGCCAGGTCAAGCATCCCATCGATATGACCCCAGGTGCACCACTACCCAATGGGACAATCTATCTCCGCTCTCTGTTAGAAAATGAGGAGATCAAGAGGTAGATCCAAGAACTGCTCCACAAGGGGCACATCCATCCCAGCTCATCACCTTGTGGGAGCCCAATCGTGTTGGTGCAAAAGAAAGACGGGACTTGGTGACTTTGCATTGATTATCGGGCCCTAAATAAAATCAAAGTCTGAAATCGGTACATGATTCCCTGAATCGACGACCTCCTTGATTAGCTCACGGGGGCCAAATGCTTCAGTAAGATTGATCTGAAGTCTAGCTACCACCAGGTTCCAATAGAAAAGACAAATGTATGGAAGACTTCCTTCAAGTCAAAAGAAAGTATTTTTGAATGGTTGGTCATGCCCTTTGGTTTGAAAAATGCTCCAGCAACTTTTATGAGGATGATGAATGATATCCTACGACCTTTCACCAATACTTTTGTAGTGGTGTATCTGGATGACATCCTCATCTACAACAAGACTTGGGTGGAACACTTGCAGCATATTCAACAGGTTTTGCACACCCTACGGCAACACAAACTATATGAAAACTTGGAAAAATGCTCATTCGGCATGGACAAGGTCCATTACTTAGGCTACATCGTTCATCAGCATGGTGTGCATGTGGATCTAGCCAAGATCCAGGTCATCCGTGACTAGCCAGCCCCAACCACACTCACTAAACTCTGGAGCTTCTTGGGCCTCGCCAATTTCTATCGCAGGTTTGTGTTTGGATTCTCTCATATCGCATGGGCCCTCAGCCAAGTAACCAGGGGTGGAGGTAAGGCAAAATTTGTGTGGGGCATGTCCCAACAAAAAACCTTCGATCGCTTAAAGAAGCATGTGTGCTCATCCCCGATACTTTTATTACCGGACCTACCACATCTCTTTGAGATCGAGATAGATGCTTCAAACTATGTTGTGGGCGTCGTTCTCACTCAACACGACCACCCCGTGGAATATCATAGTGAGACACTATCGGATGTTGTCCATAACTACCCTACTTATGAAAAATAAATGTACTCCATTGTGCAAGCCTACCGCCAGTGGAGACATTACATTCCTGGGAAAGAGACAATCATCCAAACTGATCACAAGCCACTACAGTTCATGCAGACCCAAGGAAAATTGCAGAATGACCGCCATCATAAGTGGTCAACATATTTACAGCAGTTCCACCTCAACATCAAGTATAAAATAGGAAGTACCAACTGAGTTCTTGACTGCCTTAGCTGACCTCCAGTCGCGGCACTCACCACGGTGCTAGATTCTTGCGGCCACGAGACCTCTGGATGGATGGCCCCACCTCTACGCGATAGACCCTGACTTCTCCACCACCTACCAAATGTTGGGTAACAACTCAGTGGTCATTAATTTCCATCTTCAGGATGGTTTGTTGTGTTGTCTGGCCCATATATGTGTTCCATCAAGCGAGTGTGCGAAGATGATTTGGGAAGCTCACTACAGTCAGGTGGCAGGACACTTTGGTGTCGAAAAGACAATGGCAGTGTTGCAGAAACATTTCTACTGGCCAAAAATTCGATAGGATGTCGGCAAGTATATCAGGTCCTGCATCGCCTGCACTATTGTCAAACTGACCACTAAGAAATAGGGCATGTACACCCCTCTGCCTACTCCTAACAGGCTGTGGTAATCCATCTGAATGGACTACATGTCAGGCCTCCTTTCCACCAAGAGGGGAAATGAATGTGTTTTTGTGGTTGTTGATCGCTTTTCCAAGATGGCAATTCTAGTCGCCTGCAAGAATAACATCACATCAGAAGTCATTGCCAAGCTCTTCTTTGAATGAGTATGGGTACATTTTGGGATCCCACAAACCATTATCTCAGACCGTGAAAGTAGGTTCCTCAGCTCATTCTGGTTGATCCTTCAATCACTGTTGGATACCAAGATCACCAAATCCATTGCCTTCCACCCCCAGACAGATGGCCAAAATGAGGTCATCAATCGGATGGTCATACATATCCTACACATGTACAATTCAAAACACCCCCGCACATGGGATGAGAGTCTTCCCTATGTCTAGCATAGCTACAACCGAGCCCTACATAGCTCAACTAGACATATCCCATCTTAGGTGGGGTTGGGATTCCAACCATTGGGCCCCATGGATGTTACACTACCCATGGTGACCACCTCAGCCGAATCGTCCCCTGCTCCACTAGAATCTAACAAAGTCACCCGATTCATTGAGTGAATCTAGCACATCCTCCAATAGGTTTAGGATATTCTACAGAAGTCTAATGCCAAGTAAAAGCAACGCCATGATCAACATCAGGTGCCACATAAGTTTCAGGTGAGCGACAAAGTTTGGTTGCATTTGCAGAAAGAACGTCTTACAGGGCCCCATCGGAAGATTCACCCACTCCATTATGGGTCATACACCATCACCAAGGATGTGGGTGAAAATGATTTTGAGCTCAATATTCCCCCCTTCCTTGGTCTACATCCAGTCTTCAGCGTGGCTCTCCTTCAGCCATATTTCCCACTATTATTGGACACCTCAAAGATAGTAAAGCAATTGAAACCAACAGAGCTCGACCCTGACTGCATGCAATAGGAATCCAGTGATCATATTTTGGAAACACAGATCAAGGGCACTCGACAACAAATGATCTAGCTTTATCAAGTCGTCAAAGCATGGAAGTTCCTGCACCAAGGAAAGTGGCTCACCCGGGGCCAAATTCAACAAAAATTTCCTCATATGATGGGGGAACTCAACACAATGGATACCATTGCTTCCTAAGGAGGGAGGATTGATCCAGATGTATATCAGTGGCCACCCACCTATTCCACTGGCTCGAAAAATAGTTTTTCACCTTGGCCATTTTTCGACAGTTTTTCGGGTTCCAAACTTCCAGGGTCGTTTTGAGGCCATAAACGACGTTTTTTGGGATTTGGGGCTCAGGTGACTGCCTAAGTAACTAAATTGGGCTAGTCGAAAATTGTTCTTCTTGGTTATACCTTTCCAACAGGATATCATGCGCCTAAAATGAAGATCGTACGCAAACGTTACGACCTCGGGAAGTTGATGTACTAACTTATCCAAACGGGGCCCACATGACTTTTGGTGCTTCATCTCCTAGGGTTAGGTTTTTGGATGTCTAGGGTTTTTGACATTCTTGTTTATTGTAAAAAGGCCTTCAAAGCCTCATTGTAATCATCTTCTTTTGAATGAGCGCAGTCGTCACATCTCTTATCAGAGATAAGCCACCACCATTCTAGCAAGCTTTTTTTCTGATGCATTTTGCAGTTTCATCTTATTTCCTTATTGAATAGAAAACCAGTTTGACTGTATCTCTATTATTTTGTGTTAAGAATATTTTAATAATCTGTATTCATTTCGTTCTGTTAATAAAATCTGGATCATCCATAGCATCCAACCTTGTGCAAAGTTCTCTCATCTCCCTTTCCACATCTCGATTTGTTACGGGTGGCTCTGCAGATATTCTAGACTGCATTGTGCTAACTTTTTCTCCTTTACACAACTACCACTTGATGTATCTAATAGCACTGGATGTTATCAGACCACTTCCTTCTTCTTGCCTACAGAAATTAATTTTTTGGGTCTAATACCACCTGATGCAGCCCCCCTTCCCTCCTAGGGGTTGCACGACCTCCCGGTCAAGGATCTTCCCAAAGATGAGTCGAATTAGCTCCTCGAGACCCTGATAGTCCCCAATTCGGTTTAACACAAGCCCTTTAATCAGCTTAGGCACAGATTTTATGGAACCCTCAGGCCCTTTTCTCAACGCTCTTTAAACTTTGAATTTTCGGGTGCTAGCTCCTTCTTCTAGCCCCTCTCCACATGCGACCTCGGGCTATGACCCAGGGCTAAACCCTGAAAGGAGATTCAGACTTCGGACTATGGTTGTTTTGGAAACAACTGCAACACTTTCCCCGAGCCCCGAACTGTGAACTCACCTGGATAGATCTACGGTTCTTGTCTCTCCCACAACCAACGGTTGTGATCCGCTTCGAACTCCGACCTTCAGGAGTTTTGAACGTCTTAACACTCCTTTCCCCCAAGTATTATGTACCCGGAGCTTCAGATCAAGCGCCATGTGCTTCTCTTGATTGAAGGCTAAGATTTGTCCCTTAATCTGATTTGGACGACTGATAGTCAATGCCCCTCTTTCTCCTCATCTCTTCTTCGAAATTCATGAACTAGTGACGTGTGTCTTTCCCAAATTGACGGTCTGGAACGATCTCGCTCCCTCCTGAACGAATCTTGCTCATTAATTTGCGAAAACTTAAAGGACTCCTCCCTATTGAATAATTTTCTCTTGCTACCTCTTCTGAGCTTGTTCATCCTTCAAACTTTTACTCCTTAGAGCGCATTTTTGACACTTAGTCAAATTTTGACTTATGTGCACACCTTGCAAAAAGCCTTCTTCCACAACTCAACTTCTTTGTGAGCGACTGTGCACACCTTGCAAAAGTTCCTTACACTCTTCTGCAAATATTCTTAAGTTACTCGTCCTGAGCTTCTGAATCCAAAAGACTTTGTCACGCACTCCTTGCGGACAATATGCACTCCTTGCATACAAAGCTCCAAGTTCTCTCTCCTGAACTTGTTCCTCCTCGACACTCTGAACTTCTCAGAATGACTTCTTCAATACTTAGCCAAATATCGACTCTACACACACCTTTCAACAAGCTTCCTTTAACTTAACTCTTGATGGGAGATTGTGCACTCCTTGCAACAGTCCCTATACAGCTCAATTGTTCCTCCTGAACAATATGACTCTGAGTGTGTTTTTGCCTACGCGTATTTTCAAGCTATCCCTCCTGAACTTTATGAGTCAAAACAGACTCTGTCAACGCACACCTTGCGGACACTTATGCACTATGTGCAAACAAAATTTCACGTTACCTCTTATGAGCTTCTAAATCGAAAGAGACTCTCTCAATGCACACCTTGCAGACACCATGCACTCCTTGCACTTTCTCATAGAAGAGAAACAATTGGAACTTATCTAATCTTCATATATTCATACATTCAACCATGTAATGCATTCATAACATAAGAACAAGTAATAACAAATAAATGCAATTAAACAGATAGCCTATCATTCATTCATTCAGATAGACACAGTAACAAAAACACCAGACATTTGGATCAATGCTTCTCTATTATATTCATTCAAATGATATGTACATGGGTTCATACAATACTCTTCAACATCTCTCAACAACTCTTAACAACAATAACAATTATCTACAACTTTCAGCTACAATAATCTTCAGGAGCCTCATTTGGGCAACAAATATATTTATTTATACAAAACGATCTCGTAGAGCTTTTCCCTCTAACTACCTTAGTGTTATCCTATCAAAATCAAATATTTCAACTACTAAGGATTTATTACAATAAATGTTCGAGACTGACAGATAAGAGAAAACACTTCGAATATGTACTACAAGTTATTACATTAAAGCGAAATGCATCCCCCATCGATCGCATGTGATGGTTCAACCTCCAAACATTTAAGATAATCCTTAATTACAATCTTTTCAAGATATTACATGATATGCCCTTCTTAAATTCAAAAATCACTTCAAAATGTGTGCTAGGGCGTTGAGTTGTCTTCCTCTTGCATGTTGATGACGATGCTCCTGCATCACTATGCAGATGAAATACAAAAATAAAGGAAGTGTAAACTTAGATGATGTGGGTGGGTGGGTGGTGAATTACCGAATAAGGTAAGATCCCCATCTTGGATAGTGTGTACTAACCCAAATGGTTGCAACACGACAAGAAAACAACAGAAGAAAATGTTTATCGTGAACAAAATACTTGATATGTTGCTTAAAATAAAAAAAAGAATACATGAAAATGAGTAAGACCTTTTCTCACATTGAGAGCTAGATATTGGGGTTTCTTATGAGAAGGAACATTGAGATCGATGAGGACGAAATTGTATTCAACTTCCTTATCATTCAAACAACAAAGCACCATAGTGGTGGTTGTGGAGAAGTGATTACCGTGTACCTTGAGTACCACCATTGATAATATTGATACCTCTATCTCTCTCTGGTCTTTCTTGTAGACAAAAGATTTAAATACTACGAAGCTAATCAATACAGAATGAATGGTAAAGAAGAGCAGATGCATGAATCTTTTTATAATGCGTGAAAGGGGATGACGATGGTGATGGCATTCAGTGTTAGATGACGACGACGAGGCAAGTAGCAAGATCCTTGAACATTCTAATCAGATCCATATCTCCCTTTGTTGGTTGAGCAACATCTTGAGATGTGCATGCATCATTTCCCTCTCCAAATAGTTTATGAGTTTAGTAGCACCATCAAGCATTCGTGAAACCATGTATGGCGTGCTTGGTAAGGGTAGCTTTCCTTGAGCCTAAAGAAATAATCTCAATTCAATGTTCTTTCTGATTACTGGATGAGAAGGAAATATGCAAAGATATTTCTCAATGAATTCTTGTTTCTTCATAACTAGGCGAAGAGGAACAAAGAATCCCCGATAAGATTTTGCAAGCCTATCAGCCAAAGCCACTACATCTCAAAACATTTTCCTTACAACAAATTATGCACCACCAAACTCAGGAGGGAATGGATGGCCCATCTGGATATCTATCTGATTAATCATACACATATTGGATCATACATATATCGAAACTGGAACATGGATCAGACCTTGAATATTATAATAGGCTTTCATACGTTGTTGGTCTCTTCTAAAAAACGTTTATCAATAATTTCTTGGTGTTTTGAATTGTCTTCGCTCATTCTAGTCAGTGACCTCTTCTGAAAAATGTTGCAGTCGATGGCCTCATTCAAGTTGGAGTCGATGGCCTCTTCTAGAAAAAAATATCAATAATTTCTCAGTACCTTAAATCATCTTTGCTCCTTTCCACTGTCGCTTAATTGAACAGTTGCAAGTTGGAGTCAGTGAAGAAAACGAGACGTGGAGATAAAAGATTGGTCGGTTTTTGATTAACAGATGGCAACTTCGGATTGGTTTTGGATAGATGATGAAGGCTCATGAGGAACCTCCCATAAAGAACACCTTCAGTGTAATAACACAATGCAAACCAATTTCAAAATATATTATGATGTTGTGAAAGAGATTATCACTTAGAAGTCAAATCCCGCTACTTTGTTTTCTTAGGTGTGAATCCTCTATTAGTGTTTGCACATTAAGACTGCTATAAGATAAAGATATATAGAATGCATTGATATATACAAAATGCATTAAAACCAAAAGTATACAATAAAATGTAAAGGCGTTGTCTAATTGTTCTACGAAATGGTTTTTTTCGTCGGAATCTAATGACATAAATTTGCACGAAATCACTATTTTTTGTTGTTTAAAATCCATTTATGAATGTAGAAATGGATTTGAAGCATGCTGAAAAAACCCCATGGCACTCGGATTATACAGAAATAATCACTTAAATATGTCGATCTAACAATTTCTTGTCGAATTTCGAGCAAATGTTCCCGGAAAAAATCATCGGAGAAGAATCGTTTCGTAGAACGTTTAGACTGCAACGAATGTAAAGCATATAATAAAATGTAAATGAATTATGATAAACATATAAGGTTGAAAAAAGTTATTATTAATATTGGAAAGCAAGAGACACATGGTATGACCCTCACTACATTATCTCAAGCTAAAATTTGAATGTTATTCAAAATCAAGTTCATTTCTCATATGATCTATATGAAAAGATGGAAAAGCTAGCAAGTGTGGTAAAAGAAAAGTTGATGAAGAGATTGAGATTGAGATTGGTCATTATTTAATTTATTTATTATTTATTATATGCATCATATTACTTTGTTGTTATTCATCATTGAACATCTTTACTTTATTACTATTCATGTTAATCCTTGAATAACTTTAAAAGTGGCCTTCTTGATAGTGTTATTTCGATTGCAAATGATAAATTTCAATAATCAAAGTCCTCTAAAACATAGACTATACATAATGATGATCATTTAAAGTTTTGACTCAATTGTCCATCACTCAAACTAGCCTAGATCCATCCTAACTCTTAATCTACCATGCCTTGAGAGAGATCAATTCCCTAAGGTACAAAACCTTTCATCAATTTTTGCACTCTAAAAAAAAATTACACCTTGAAGATTTTGATCCCTCGATTGGAAATGATAAATTTCAAATAATCGAAGTCCTCTAAAACATAGACTATACATAATGATGATCATTTAAAGTTTTGACTCAAACATAGACTATACATAATGATGATCATTTAAAGTTTTGACGTAGTTGTACATCACTCGAAGTAGCCTAGATCCATCATAACTCCTAGTTTATCATGCCTTGAGAGAGATCAAATCCCTAAGGTACAAACCTTTTATCAATTTTTACACTCTAAACAAATTTTACACCTTGAGGATTTTGATCCCTCTCGGTGCTTATAGATTCAAAGTTATGATGAATCTAGATTGGCTGAAAACCAAATAAACAAATTTAGAACCAATCCAACCAAATGCCTCATTAAGTCCACAAATTTATATTTAATATAATCGTGTTGTTTTTCCAACAAACTTTAAATCACATGGAATTTAAATTAGGCGTTGGCTAATCGTTCTACCTTTTGGGTTTTTTGGTCGGAATCCGACGATGTAAATCTGGACAAAATCATTATTTTTTGTTGTTTAAATTGCATTTATGAATGCATAAATAGATTTAGCATGCTGGAAAACCCTTGGGGCACTCCGATTATACAAACTTAGCCACACAAATCTGCAGATCCAATCATTCATCACCGGATTTCGAGCAAAATCAAACATAAAAAATTGTCAAAAAAAACCAAAAAGTAGAACGTTTGGACTACACTTTTAAATTATATATATAAATAATGTGAGTAAACATTGTATGTCACATGTAACAATGATAAATAATAATAATGTTAGCAAGTAATATAATTGTAATTTATATATAATAATAGTGTTATGACATGAGGTAATTGTAAAACTAAATCTACCATAAAATCTAATAACTTTACCCATCTTTATTATGGAAATAGGCATAATTAAAAAGTCTTAATCTTTTTGGAATAAGCTTAGCAAAATGTCGTAGTATAAATGTTCTATGTTTTTCGTTTTTTTCTGGGGATATTTGTCCGAATTCCTGTCAGAAATTGTTGTATCTGCAGATTTGAGTGGTTAATTCTGTGTAATCTGAGTGCCTAGGGATTTTTCAACAGGCTAAATCCATTTCTGCATTCAGAAATGCAATTTAAATAACAGAAAACTATAATTTAGTACAGATTTATGTCACCAGATTCCAACAAAAAAGAACAAAAACATAGAACAATTAAACTACCCCTAACAAAACTATTGTAACTTGTAAGAAACATTTGAAACCGGTAGAAATGCAATTTAAATAACAGAAAACTATGATTTAGTACAGATTTATGTCACCAGATTCCAACAAAAAAGAACAAAAACATAGAACAATTAAACTACCCCTAACAAAACTATTATAACTTGTAAGAAACATTTGAAACCGGTAGAAATCCTTGATTCACAATTTCGCTCTCTATCCCAAGAACGCCTATAGATGGCCGCCGCCAAATATAAGTTACATAAATCAGTTAAAAGCCAAATATAAGTTACATAAATCAACCCAAGTTTGTTATAAGTCATTTGATCTCATGTAATTCAGTATGAAATGATAACAGAAAGAACGCGTCTTTGTTTATAAAAGAGATAAGGGGCATTCCGAGAATTGAACTCGGGACCTCTCGCACCCTAAGCGAGAATCATACCACTAGACCAAATGCCCTCGCACGAAATTTATGATAATTTGTTATTACCATTCATAAAATATTTGTTTGTTGAAATCGTAGATAACGTGAAAACAAAATATGGTTTGATGTGAGGGCCATGAAACATTTTTTGAATTCGTAAATTAAAAAAATTAATTTACTGTAAGAAGTGGGGTTTGAACCCACGCCCCCTTTCGAAGACCAGAACTTGAGTTTGGCGCCTTAGACCACTCGGCCATCCTGACATGGACATGACATTAGTAACCGAAAGATTTTATTTATCCATTTTCTGCGTCCTCAGATTAGGACACATTGCCGCGTATATTGTTGAGAATTGGATTCAAACCCATCCTTTTCGTACTAGAACCTTCATCTAGTGGCTTAGACTAATAATATGAATAGTGGATGCTGATTTGTCTAGAAGTAGTTTAAAAGTTTAATGAATATTTCCAGATTTGTTATTATTGAAATTTGGTTAAACCATCTTTGTAATTTTGGATTTTATAAAATTATTATTTTATAAGGTGAATGTTGTTTTTTTTAATTTACATTTCATTTTATTAGTGTTATCCATAATTACATACACATAACGTAGAAATCATTTCTCGGCACAATAATAACCATTTTTCATCAATGATGATCTTAGAAAAGTCGAAGGGGTTAGCTCCACTAGTTGTTGACAATGTTTGTTGGACATTCAACTAGTTGCATGTCAATAAATTCTTAGTTCGAATTCCCTTGGACAAGGCGCACCAATTTATGCCTACATGATTTTTAGGGATTTTATTCACAAATATGGTGTAGCATCCCTTAAGTTTCCCCGCGAGGTTTTCTTGGGAAAAAAATGATGATCTTAGAAGATGTTAAGCTCAAGGAAGTAGTAATTTCTAAAAAGGAAATCCCCTATGGGAATTATGTCTGGAATGTATTTTCCCTTTTTGTTTGGTAGTCATTCAAAGTGCAATCAACCTTATCCCTTTTGAGATTCATCATATTTATGTTGAGATCCATAAGAGAGAGAGCTAGATCAAATGGGACCACTAGCAAACCCTAAAATGTGTAATAAAAGCATAAAATAATAATGTTACACTAAAGAAAATGTCAATAACATTGAAGATAACACCAAACAGTAGTGTTAGAGTTGATGCATAGGAGCGCTCAAGAAAAGGCACACAAACATGCTAAGGAATTTAGCACAAAGATCACATCAACAACAAGAGAACAAAAAAAAAATGCAGTACCCATAGGCTTAAAACATTGTTAGAGAGAGCAATAGCTCACAATGATGATTAGTGTGTATTTATAAACAACTCAACAGGTAGGGTGTGTTACCCCCCATGCCTAGGGGTAACTGGAGGAGATCATGTCTCAAGGCCCGCAATAGAGAACATGATCTACACCATGATGATGATGATCAACATGTCCATCGATGGTATCCCAACAACCCCCCTCATTTGCTTCCTAGCACAGATCAACCAAGACTCATCACATTCAAGCAACCCAGAGTATAGGAGGTGGTAAGTTATTGTCACCATGAGGTATGTTAGTCTTTCTTTCATGCAAAGTGTTGTACTCAATTTGTTGGGCATGTGGATGAAGATCTTTGGTTGAAGTTTGATAATGGATCATTGGTTTGGGAAAATGTGTTAGTTTCCTTGTTTCACCTTGGTGGTTAGCCTCTGTTCCCTAGTCTTGTGTTGTCACCTCCCAGGGAAAATAGGTAATATCAGGGGGGCTTCCCAAGGGTAAGGTTTTGCTCCTGATCACACTTGACACTTTCCACCCTGAATCCTCTCATATTACACTAAACTAAGGCTATTGACCATTCTCTCATGAGAAGAGGGGCTAAAGGCCCAGAGGTTGTTTTGCAACTGCTATAAAAGAATAAGAAAATGATGCTAGAAAAGAAAGCGAACATACTAAAGCAGGACCACCAAAATCCAGTCCAACTTTAGCTCTACTCATTCAGTGCTTTCCCCTATCCTAAAAAAGTAATGCTAAATCTTGGAAACCTATAAAAGGGGACACACAAATTTGCAACTCATGAATGAAAGCATGGACTAGAAAAAGGAAAAAACGGATTTGGAAAAAGGTGGTGCACAAATATTGGGAAACTCAAGAGCAAGCGCACCCTCCACAAAGGCGCTCATAGAGATGGATTAACACCATAAGCCAGGAAGTAATCCCTAAACCATATTACTTTCACACTTACTCTTGGTAGGATTTTACTTTCCATTGTCACTCTCGAGACCTATCCCTCTACCTGGGTTATGTTATTTCATGTCTAGGTGACACACCTAATAGGGTTGGATGAATACCCTCCCATACTTAAACTCGGTAACGCACCTGAGGTCATTGGATGGTGTGATGCTTGAAGGGGATACTGAGGTGAATTATCTTACATGGCTTATATCTTAAGTTGCAACTTAATTTGCATGTTTTAAGAGCTAATGTTTCTTATGAACTTTGTCTAACCTTATTTTATACTTTGGATTGTTTTGGATGCCCTTGACATGGTTCTTGAGGGATGTCATGGGCTTGTACCCAGGGAATTATGCCTTTATTGCAGGAATTTGGCATGTGTGATGGAGAACAGTGGGTCATCCAGTGACTCACCACCTTCAGGCAGTGGCTCTCACATTCTCAGAACCTTGGATGATGGACAAATGGGCTTGGTTTGAGCAGTATTGGCCATTATGTCGCTCATATGGGCTAGAATCCCACAACCTGAGTAGAGAACCCATGATATTTTGTGCACAGAGTATGGAGGGTGTTTCCTTTGGAGGCATCTTGACATCACTTGGGGATGATAACACACTTCTCTTGCACTTGGACGTGGCCTTTGGAGGCCTGTGACATCATCATCTATCCTTGATGTCACCTTTTGGGGCTAGGGTTTGATGGATTGTGTGGTTCTGGAGATGATTTGGCATGGTTTAGGGTGAGGAGACATACCCTTGCACATTGGAGCACGCCATGTGGTATTTGGAGGCCTAATGTTTCACTCCTTTAGCCTTGACATCATCACATTGAGCATTGCATCACCCTTCTAGGACGTATCGTTTCCCTTTTAGGGTTTTATTTGATGTATTTTTTTATTTTTGGCATTATGTAGAGGCAAATTAAGGGGTCAACCCCACTTGTTTTATGTCATTGAAAAATTATGTGGACAAATTCAATTAGGGTGGCCTCATATAAAAAGGCCACCCTCACATTTCATTTTATGATCACATTTTCCTCACATTTGTGAGTGCTACACTTCTAAAATTTTCTCCCTGAAGGGCTATTAGTCTTTTTCTATCTAGTGTGCTATGCTTGGAGAGGATCACTTGTGAATGGTTTGTTGATTTTGGAGGAATTTTTCTGCAATTAGGGTTGTGTCTCATGATATCTTGGCTAAAGTAAGTGAATTTTATGCAATTTATCTTTATGCTATTATGTTTCATGGTGAATTTTACTATTTTATGCTAGACGTCTTGCTTCGTGAAACTCTAAGAGAGAAGCATAAGTGCTTCCTCCTCTCACAAGGTTAATTTTGTCCAAAATTGGTAAAGTATTATTTCTAGGGTTATCCTAAATCCCTAAAGTGATAGAACTTTAGGATTTTAGTCCTAGACATTTGATCTTTGATCTAGTTGAAGTATTAAGAACGGAGAAACAATTGTCAGAGCCCAAACATACTTGCACTTTAGCAATCCTTCTCTTCAAGGTTTAAACCTTAAGACCCTAATGTGCTAGCACCTTAGAGTTCAAACCCTACCTCTTAGTTTCTACTAGTTCAACCTTCAAGATTTGTTGCATTTGTTGTTGTAAAGACTCCATAGCCCTAAGGCATTGATCTCTAAAAATTTTGTGGTGAAAGTGTTCTCTAAACTCTCTCTTCTAACTCTCTTAAGATCTCTGCTAACCTTACTAACCTTAACTTAAGAAAACTCACTAATAAACTTGTTGGCGTTACAAAATTTTGTTGCATCCACCTGATATCACTTTTATTTGTCGTATATGTTCATTGAAAGGTGGCCTAACTTACCTAGAATTTCTCTCAAACAACTATATAATGGTCTATGTGATGCATGCTTAATTTTCATGGTCAATTGTTGAAATTCTGAGCTCTTATCATTGTTGTTGTTACAAAATTATATTGTTGGTATAATATCGGTACATTGCTGCAATTTGCAACAACCATTAGCAAGTATTGTTGTCTAGTGTCTTAAAAGGTCCTAACTACATAATTTAGCTTGGAAGTGGTTATGTGTGTGTGTGTGTGTGTGTTGCAAATTGCTCTTGTTACATTCAGGTACTCAAACAACTTCATACCTCTTCTACTACCTTGTCCTAGACCAATATTTAGGTGATCAAGAGAGGGGGTGGTAGGCTTGGCTACTATACTTGCTACTTTTATCCCTTTAGGTCACCAAGGAAGTCTCCCTTGTGGTGGACCTCCACCATCACTAAAACATGGGAAGTTCCTACTAAGGTGGAAGTGGTGGTTTCTTCAATTGTTACGCAAGATTTGGGGATTTGCATAAGTACAAATCATGTGATAGCATTTTGGTGTCGTTTTCGAGGAGGATTGAGTCATTCTCTTCAATGACATTATCTTTGATAAAAAATTCACAAAGCCCTTATCTCTTAAGTTTACTTGGAGACTCCACTAAGGGTAGTTCCATCACCTTCCTTTGATGATCCAAAGGGGATCATCTGGCGACTCCATTGATACATTTTGAGTTGTTTGTTTCCTAAGTAATGGAGTTATGTATTTCCATGAATATTTTCCTTGTATTGATTTTGAAAGCATCCCTGGATACCCAAATAGGTATAAGGAAGGATGGTTTGAGGAATTTCCAAGATTAAAAGGATTGGTTGTTTCTCATCTTGTAGAGTTCTTGAAATACATATGGGGTATGGGGGAACATGAAGATGTACATATATAATTGTTTGAAGTCTCCCTATCATTTGATGTACAGGATTGGATCAAAGATAGTCATAAACCGAAAAACATATCTTCCCTCATAGATCTCATTATAAAATTTCTTGAGTATGGGAATTCATAGTCTCAAACATATGAAGACACTCTTCAAGAGCTCACAACATCCCTTAAAAGGGAGGGTTTTGTTAGAATATAAAAGATGGTGTGCTCGTTTTACCATTGATGATACCCTCGTCACCCAACCATAGGTCGAAGCCTCCCTCCGAGCACCTTAACCTTGACTGAGAATTCCACTGGAAGCAAACCCTAGGCTAGATAGCCAAACAAAGGGGTAGCGCACCTCTCCCCGAAGATAGTGCAACACAAAAGACTGATCAGATAGTCCCAAACCCTAGCCAAGAGATAGTCCAAGCCAACCCTGAAACTGCTAGCTGCAGCGGCTGCACCTGCAACTCTCCTCCACATGTGCGCACCAACTGGGAACTGCAGTGTGCACCAACTGGGAACTGCAGTGCGCACCAACTGGGAACTTCAAATCTGAGAGGTGAAAAATGAGAACTGGCACCCTGTATTTATAGTGGTTATGCCAGTTTTGTTGGGGCCGACTTCTCCTTCTGGATATGTGTTTGTTCAGTATATTATTATTATTTCTGGCCGACTTCTTCTCTTGGAGGCTAATAACCTAATATAAAATATCTTCTTGAGCCGATAAGGCTTCTAGGGTTATTAGCCAACTCATTAGGGTTTCTCTTGCTTCCTGAAGTATTCTATTCTCATCAGGTTCACACGTGGAGGTAAATACCTCCCACAACTACCATAATATTAACAGGTTTCCTCCCATATATTCTTATAACAAACCTTAGGGAATCACATTGTACCCGAGAATGAGATTTTATTGGGAGTATTCATCCTCATGATGTAAACAATACACTGATAGTTGCTCCGCTTGTTGAGGATGAAGAACCAAAATAGTGTGAAGACTTCTCCCAAAGATTGAAGGAAGTGTTAGAGAAGATAAGAAGACATGCAAGCGACTAGTGAATCATTGAATATATGTACACTTTCTAATTGAGATTTGTGTAATAAGATGAAAGGAACATGACCTCATGTTGGAAAAGTATGAACAATGTCTCAGTTTCAATAGAAGATCTTGCTAAGGCATTTTATGAGTAAAGACACTATGTGTCAGCATACAAGAGAAATATGAGCAACCTTGGGTCTTATCCAAGATATTGGAGTTGAATGTATATGGGGAAGAATGGGATGATTCAAGAGATGCAAACCTTGACAAAGTTCTCCCTCCAGACAATCAAGTGAACGATGAAGAATTTATTAACGAAGAACCTCCATATCTTGAGCATTCCTTGGATGAAGAAGATTTCACATCTCCAAGGAAAGAACCCAAGGAAGAATCTTACAAAGAGGCTTACCAACCCCGTGAAGAGGAGCAAGAGTTACCTCGTGATTCTATTAAGGACAAAAAAGACTTGATTGAAGAATGAGAGCCTGAAGAGGTGAGTCATGAGGGAGAAAGACATGAGTTTCCTTGTGAATATGTCGAAGAAGAACACTTTGATGAAACACACCTTCTTGAATACTTAATCCATGAAGAGGCTCCTCATGAAGACAAAGTGTTGGTGTCTGCTCCTCCATTTGATGAATTCATCCAAGCTTATGTTCCTCTTCCACATGAAGAAGATAACATGGTAAGTTATACTTCTTTCCAAGACTTCGATGCTTCTCTATTATATGATTCGGAAAGTGAAGAAGTGCTAGAGGAACCCTTGGATACAATACACCCTTCATTCTCTAATGAAAGTGAGATGAGATTAAAAACATTGATGAATTTATACATGTTGGGAGACGTAAATGGGATGTGATTTGTCCTGATTGAGATCATGTTTATGACATTGAAGGTCATTTTCAATTGTTTCCTTTACAAGAACCATATGTGATTGTGACTGATTCATATGTTTGGAAACATGAAGATGGCATGATTACAAATGTGTTCCAACCACCTAGGGATGATTCTTTGCAGCATTATCATGATGGATTCTAGTCTTATCCTATGGGTTTGATACATATTCTTTTGAGCACTTGGATTTATTCCATGAAGAATATTTTCAACCATCGTTGTGCTCTATTTTTTGTGAGGGTGAGCAAAATATTTTCCCAGAGCAGGATTTTTGTGATGAATATTTCCATCCTTCTCTTCTTTCACCTCATTATTTTGCTATAGATGCAGTTGGGATTTTTCCTTATGATGGTCACTTTCTTGTTGGACATAATTGTTTTCAACCTTTTCTTTTTGTATATCTTTTCAGTTTCACACACAAGGCCAACAAGCCGAGGGTTGGGAGCAATTTTTTTTCGCTAGGCCTGGTTTCATCCCTTACCGTGTGCCCTCTTTTCCCATAGACAATATTAGAGTTTTCCTTAGATTCCTTCTCATCCCTTCTTCTCAATATTCATATGATAATTTTGTAGATGAGGATGAGGATCTACCTTCGTTTGATTCATTGGGCCTTTTCCTGGGATGGATAGGGAAAGGTTTTGGTGATGCCTCCTTGTATGAGTTGGATTCTATGATTAGTTTTGGTATGATGTATGTCCTGACTTTTGATCTTATGTGCTTGATTTGTCCTTATGTTGGTTTGTGATGAAGCACAAGGGTAGATATTCCAATACAATGTTGGGATAGTTTCACTGGTTATATGAATATACCTAGCATTTAAACTAACATAGATTAGAGTACATAGGGTAGGCATCTGCATATTGCATTGCATTTGTATATATGTTGCATCATGCATATCATTCTAGTATAGTTACATCTTCTTGCATATAAATGTTGCATTCTCATTTTGAATACATGTTAAGAAATTGCATTTTTGTTTCTTTATAATTTTGTAGCTAAGGAAAAATGTCTTTCCAAAATGGTTTTGCTTATCATGGACAGTCGGTGGACCACATCCACTGGAAGATTCTTCTAAATTTATTTTTTGGTTGAAGTGGGCACAAGATTGTAGGTCTTGGACTACTAGAGATGTTGAGGTTCTCATGCGCTCTACAGTAAGCACATGTCCCCATTTTGGAGCCATACGTTACCTGCCAATGCCTAGGGGTAACTAAAGGAGATCATGTCTCGAGGCCTGCAATGGATAACATGATCTACACAATGATGATCATCATCATAATGTCCACATATGGCATCCCAAAACCCCCCCTCATTTGACTCCCAACACATATCAACCAAGTCTCATCACATTCAAGAAACCCAGAGTATGGGAGATGGTAAGCTATTGTCACCATGAGGTATGTTAGTCCTTCTTTCATGAAAAATGTTGTACTTAATTATTTTTTTCATGTAGATGAAGATCTTTTATTGAAGTTGGATAATGGATCGTTCGTTTGGGAAACTGTGTCAGTTGTCATGTTTCACCTTGGTGGTTAGCCTCTATGCCCTAGTCTTGTGTTATCATATCCCAGGGAAAAGGGGTAATACTCCTAAGGGAAATGTTTCCTCTCGATCATACTTGACACTTTCCACCTTGAATCCTCTCATATTATACTAAACTTTGACTATGGGCCATTCTCTCATGAGAAGAGGAGATAAAGGCCCATAGGTTGTTTCGCGGCTGCTATAAAAGAAAAAGAAAATGATGCTAGAAAAGAAAGTGAACATAGAAAAAAAAGACCACCAAAATATAGTCTAACTTGAGCTCTACTCATTCAGTGCTCGCCCTTGTCCTAAAACGGTAATTCTAAAGCTTGGAAACCTATAAAAGGGGACCCACAAATTTGTAAATTATGAATTAAAGCATGGACTAGAAAAAGGAAAAATGGGTTTGGAAAAAGGTGGATCGCAAATATTGGGTAACTCAAGAGAACGCACACCCTCCACAAAGATGCTCATTGATATGGATTAACACCATAAGCCAGGAAGAAATCTCTGAACCATATCACATTCACACTTACTCTTACTTTCCCTTGTCACTCTTGAGACATATCCTTCTACCTAGGTTATTTTATTTCTTGTCTAGGTGGCACACCTAATAGGGTTGGATGAAGGCCCTCCCATACTTAAACTTGGTAACTCGCACGATATCCTTGGTTGGTGTGATGCTTGAAGGGGATGTTGAGGTGAATTATCTTATATGGATTATATATTAAGTTGCAACTTACTTTCTATGTTTTAAAGACTAATAATTCTTATGAACTTTGCCTAACCTTGTCTTATACTTTGGCTTATTTTGGATGCCCCTAAAGTTGTTCTTGAGGGACGTACTAGGCTTGTACCTAGAATGTTTTTTTATTTATTGCAGGACTTTGGCACGTGTGATGGAGAGAAGTGGGTCATTTAGTAACTCACCAACCTCAAACAATGAATCTCACATTTTCAGAACCTTGGATGATGGATAGATGGGCTTGTTGGACACACCTACCACACTTAGAGGGGGGGTGAATGAGTGTGGGGCTCTTTTTCCCAAAACTTCCCTCTTGCACAAAAACTCATCAATTAGCATTCAACATTTATTCAT
>JZKD02S0023366.1:218145-232476 GCA_000966675.3 Picea glauca
GCTTTCACCATAAGGGGACCACTTTGGAGTTCATCTGTTTGTACACCTTATCAATCATGATAAGACAATAATGAGAGCATGGATCCTCCAACCATTCTTCTAGGATAACTCAATCTGCAGAGCGTCTTCCCGTGAGGGATTTCACCATAAGGGTACCACTTTGGAGTTCATCCATTTGTGCACCTTATCAATCAATCCTTTGACATCAATCAATCACTTGACATCAATCAATCAAACCATTGGCATCAATGACAACATGATCCAACAGGTCTTGGTTTGAGTAGTATTGGTCATTACGTCGCTCATATGGGATGGAATCCCATAGCCTGGTCAGAGCACCCCAAAGATTTTGTGGAAATATGATGGAATATGTTCCCTTTGGAGGTACCTTGACTCACTTGGAGACGATATTGCACTCCTCTTTCACTTGGATGTGACCTTTAAAGGCATGTGACGTCATCCTCTATCCTTGACATCACCTTTTGGGGTTATGATTTGATGGATTGTGTGGTTTCAAAGATGATTTGGCATGGTTTGGGGTGAGGAGACACACCCTTGTACATTGAATCATGCCACATGGCCTTTGGAGGCCTAACGTTTCACTCATTAAGCCTTGACGTCATCACATTGAGCATTATATTTCCACCCTTCTAGGGCTTGATGTCACCCTTTTAGGGTTTTATTTGATGTATTTTTCATTTTTGGCATTATGTAGAGGCAAATTAAGGGGTTGGCCCCGCTTATTTTATGTCAATGGCAAATTATATAGACAAATTTTATTGGGGTGGCCTCATATAAAAAGGCCACCCTCACATTTCATTCTATGATCACATTTTCCTCACAATTGTGAGTGATACACTTCTAAAATTTTCACCCTAAAGGGCTATTAGTCTTATTCTATCTAGTGCACTATGCTTGGAGAAGATCACTTGGGAATGGTTTGTTGATTTTGGCGGAATTTTTCTGCAATTAGGGTTTTGTCTCATGATATCTTGGCTAAAGTAAGTGAATTTTCTTCAATTTATCTTTATGCTATTATATTTCATGCTGAATTTTATTATTTTATGATAGACGTCTTGCTTTGTGAAACCGTAAGAGAGGAGCATAAGTGCTTCCTCCTCTCACAAGCTTAATTTTGTCCAAAATTGGTAAAGTATTCTTTCTAGGGCTATTATCCTAAATCCCTAAAGTGCTAGCACTTTAGGATTTTAGTCCTAAACGTTTGATCTTTGATCTAGTTGAAGTATTAAGAATGGAGAAATGATTGTTAGAGCCCAAATGTGCTTGCACTCTAGAAATACTTCTCTTCAAGGTTTAAACCCTAAGGCCCTAATGTGACAACACCTTAGATTTTAAACCCTACCTCTTAGTTTCTACTAGTTCAACCTTTAATTTTTGTTGCATTTGTTGTTGTAAATACTACATAGCTTTGAGGCACTAATCTTTAAGCATTATTGTGGTAAAAGTTGTATCTTAACACTATTTTCCAACTCTCTTAAGCTCTCTACTAACCTTACTAACCTTAACTTAAGAAAACTCACTAATAAACTTGTTGTTGTTACAAAAGTTTGCTATAACCACTTGATAACACTTTTATTTGTTGTATATGTTCATTGAAAGGTGGCCTAGATTACTTAGAATATCTCTCAAACAAATGGATAATGTTCTATGTGATGCATGTTCAAGTAGGTGTTCAAACAATTCCATACCTCTTCTACTACCTTGACCTAGACCAGTCTTTATGTGATCAAGAGACGAGGCGGTATGATTAGCTACTATACTTGCTACTTTGATTCCTTGAGGTCACCAAAAAATCCTCCCTTGTGGTGGACCTACTCCATCACTAAAACGAGGTAAGTTCCTACTAAGGTGACAGTAGTGGGTTATTCCATTGTTACGCAAGATTTGGGGACTTGTGGTGGCATTTTGCAAAATTACAAATCATGCGATAGCAGGGTGCAATCCCTAAGAAGGGTTATAAACCCACATATAAGTTAACTAGGTTATCCTTAATCGTAACCTAGTATAACAATCACTAAACATCAAAGGTCATAAATCACATACGTTAATGATATAATATAAATTTTTCATAGCCACATGTAAAAATTACACCATTCTCAACAATTCAAATAGAGTAATCCTCTCATTTAGAAGATGAGGAAGTCATACTTAAAAAAACACAAAAAACACATAAGAGGGTGGGATCTTTCTAGCATATTATTAAACAAACCTTAAACATCAATCCAAAACCATGTATAATTAAATTTGCAAGACCTTTCTTACTCTCTTGTTTTAAGAAGGAACAAATATGTTTATATATTTTATAAGACCTAAAAATCTCCAGTAATTATCTTTGTATATCAAAGCTTACATTTGTTAACTCTTTTCAACCTATAATACTAGTATATAGGATGATTGTCAGAGGGCTTTGGAGTCATGTTTTTGAATGGTACCCTTGAACACAATAAAAGTGGGAGCATGCCTCTCAATGTCTTTTATATTTTCCACTATGTGAATAATCATGATTCAATGCCTTATGAGTGTGATGCTACATAATTGTATCTTTTTATTTCTTTGTTAGTACTTACTCATGTGTATTCTTTTAGTTTGTGCATAATAATTCTTAGGGTATGTGACATTGAACATCTAGATGAAGATGAATCTACTTCTTCTTGGAATTGTTTTCAAGCTTGGTGGCATCACACTTTTGGTCATTCTAATCACTAGAATATTTAGGGTGTTGTTTGAATTTATGATTCTTCTCAATCCTTTGGATAAATATATGTGCATTTACAAGTGTCTAAATGGTTAGGAACTTCAATTTTTGATTGATTCATTGTCGTTGTCCACTTCGACACTCGAGTACAAGATTTGTCTTCTCATTTTTCACTTCCCAACAGTATGCCTAGATGAATCTCGTGATTGTGCACCTTTTAAGAGTGTGCAACACTGCGATGTTTCTCACTTGTCGGCTTGGAAATACCAAGGATACTTCATCTAGACTATGCTTCTTCACCTAAAGCATACCCATACTCCATTCTAGGCTACAAGCGAGTCACACTCCTACTCTAGTGAAACTCTTGTATACATAGAAAATTCTTTAACAGTCTTAATACTTAGTCATTTAAGCATGCATCCATGAAATGAAGAGAACACTTGCGAAATAAACCAGAGACACACAAAAATAGTGTGGGCGACATAAACCATGCCTAACACATGGCTAAGTCATATTATTACAAAAAAGTTACAATATGATCACTACCAGCTTAGTTTACAACTTGGGAAAAGTCACTCGACTCACCTCACCTCACTAAGACACTCATACACACATCCGTCACACCAAGACTCGTTTGTCATAACATCTTTCGCAACTTCTACAAAGCACCCCAAACATGCATCCACCACAAACTCATCATCTCTTCTCTATTGCAAAATTTCATACATACCTACAGTTTTGTCTCCTAGCATGACTCATTCAGACCTGTGGCAATACTTCCCCAAACTCAACCCAAAAGAAGGTCACATAAACTCTATACACATAATAACCTCAAGGCATCACAAGTCCTCCCATGTGGAGCAACTTGGATCCTTGAGGGATCTCACCCCTCTTCATCTAAGTTTGCCTCATAATTGCACAGTTGATCTTTCCCTCCTTGTTGTGCCAATCTCCTTCCTTGGTTATGTGCCCCTATTCTCTTATATGAACTCCAAAGGTCACCATCACAAATTGTCACATCTGTTGGTTGTTTCATGCCCCTTCATAGAAAAATGCTTCCAAACAAATCATCGTGCCCCTTCGTGGACCCATTTCACCCAAAAGAACATGTGCTCCCATCAACCAATGCATCCCTTGGGATCGACATACCTTACGGTTGGTGTGCCCAAACCTCTTTGGTGCGACCCTCCTCTTGGCCTCTTTTTCCCAATGCTTCACCTCATTCTTGGGCAAGCCCCTTGGCACATTCACATGCTAAAGGCGTCCACTTTCCAAACTAGTGCAACACTTGGGTGTTAGATCAACCCTGAGTATTTTCTTCTTAAGGACTTGGGAGAATGTCTACATGCCCCTCTAGAAAAATACCTTACATCCTCCCCCATCTCAAGTAATTTTCATCCCCGACAACATCCAAAAAAATTGCAATATCCAATTATCTTCCTGAACTCGTTCCCCCCATTTCCTAAGTCTTTTGGAAACACCAAGTTTCATGCCAACTAGAAATCCCAAACTCTACCAAAGTGGAAACCCAAATTTTCTAACTTGCACTTTAATCATCCACAACCTGTGAAACCATCCACATTACCCTTTGTCCAAAGTTTTGTGTGACCAAATTGTCTACTACGATGGGAATACATCTCCTCCTCAACTATGCCCATAATGTCTAAGTTTCTACAATCTCACTACGATGATCACTCTTCAACCTGTTGTTGTTGGCTCTAAAACTACAACCTAAATTAGAACATGAAATTGTCTAAGTGTTGAAATCATGTTAATTTTATGTTACATACATACTTCAACCAACTTTGTCATGTCTCTGCACACTAATATCCCCTATTCCTTGGGATGATTGGGTAGCTAGTCCAATAGTCACGCCCAACTCATGAGAATGCACTTCCTCGTGCCTAAACTTATTCTTTTATGTCTGCATCTTTTTTTAGTATTTTATGTCTGCATCTTCGTCACTATGTCCAACTCCAAAGACTAAGGCAAGTGTCCATCCTTGCCTCACTACTGCTTCTATCATCTGATCTTTGTCAAGGATATCCTCCACAATGTCTAAGTGTTTCACTTCGAACCTACTATTATGTATGTACTTCATCTTCCTTCCATAATTCAGTCCATCCACACAACAATATGAGACCAAGGCAAGGTCTCCCCTCACCTTTCTGCACTATGAAGTCACCCCAAAAAAAAATCATCCACAACAACTCGGCCCAACTATCCACCTCATGGAATATTTATCCAATCTATTGCATATACTTCACATTGCATCCAAGTATGCGAAGAGTCAAGGGAAATATGCACATCCAACCAACTATTCCCTTACAACTCAACTTGTGATGAAGTCCATAAGTCTATCTTCCTTGGTCGAATTATCCCCATATCATATGTGTTGTCAGATATGAAACGTATCATCTACACCAAGAATTACACGTCCATATTACCTTTTCCCCACTACTTCATCACCTTTCCATGATATTTCATCTACCTCTCTATTCCTTGGAGTAGTTATGCTTCACCTTCAACCATGTTTCCAAAAGCAAGAGAAACTCCCATGTCCAAGTAATCTCTCCATGCTAAAATTTTCCCATCTGCACAATCCTTCAAAACTAAGGAAAGTCATCAACTCGCCTCCTTTCATCAAGTCACCTCTCCAAAAATCAATTATGATGAATGTGGACAACATGCCTACAGTCTTCAAACGTCCCAATGGACTATCCAAAGTGATCCAAGTAGAATGAGCCACCTCAAAGAACTTCCATGCCTTAGGCACATTCTAACCAATACTTATACCAACCTCAACCAATGACCCCATAATATCTCTAAGTCATCTCACAATCATCTGCAAATAACCAAGGTGCACTCTACCTCATCCAATGTCCCATACCAAAGGAAAGTGAGAACCACCCAAGTCACGTGGTCTGCATTCTTCCCATTCAGGTTGGTTATCAACAATCCTTGGTTGACTTCTTTGTTGAATCCATCTGTGTCCTAGAACAAAACTTCCTTGCACCTCTTGCAAGTTTCCAAACTTTGGCACTGTCGTCACGAATATCAAGTCATCACATGAGCCAAAAAATATGTCTAAGGCACCAACACACTAAGGTACTTCATCTATCCTTTGAAACTCAGCATGTCTAGACTTCATTTTCTGATTCACCGCAATGGCATGTCTAATGCACTTCATCAAAGAGTTAAGAAGCTTCCTCAAGCCATATCCACGGGTGCATCCAAATATACCTAATTCCACCACAAGACTAGTTCAAGTAGATCTCCCCAAGATCTCTGCACATTCACCCAAGTCAAGTCATCCCAACTACTAAATGACTTATTCGAATCTCCATCACTTGATTCACCCTCAATTATGTTGGTTCTCACCGTAGAAATGGATTACACTTGAACAACCAAGTTATCTAGCTTCCCTTCAAAGAACTCACCACAACACTTAGTAAATACAAGAACTCAAAACCAACCATACCTTTCTAATGACATCCTTGGTTGCACCCATGGTTTAAGTATGTTGTCTTGGACCTTCACTTGTCCAAGCCATCGACTCTTTATATGAAATCCCTTCAATCACCATCCATAGCTAATCATACCTGCATAGCACCTTTATTGAGATACAAGGTTGAGTTCATTTGTCCACTTTATAAATCCATATAAATCCCAAACTTCACATGCAACCTGTCAAACTCATATCCAATGCCCTACCATATCCACAACTTGATTGCTTCCAATTCAAGGCACCATGCACACACCACCAAAATATCAAGTCATACTGCTATTAACTAACTATTGTAACTCCGTGAAGATCTACCCCATATGAAGGTTGCGTCGATCCACTCGTCCAACAAACTAGCTCAACTCAACTATTTTTCTCGATGATGCACGACAGAAAGATGTCATGATAGAAATGATCCCAACCAACTGCCTATTGTGGAGCTTCTCTATGTCGCCTCAAGTCATTCACCAATGTGATTCAACTTGTTGCAACCCAAAAATGCTCTCCTTCATGATCACTTATGCGATTACTTTCGTGGTTAGATCTGCAACACATATGTGTTCATCTACCTTTCCCAAGTGCTTGGTTCGCCCAATGAACTCTATGCCTGGTATCTTCAAGGTGTGTACAACAAGTACAACACTTACTTCCATCACACATCAAACCAATCAAGTATACACCTAGAATGCCTCTGTGAAAGGTCATTCCACCTTACCGAACCTTCACCAAGTCTGTTCCCAAAATGCCTCTATCATCAAGTCTGTGAAAATTCCTATGATGTACTCTGTAATGATTTTTTAGATCACCCACCCTATCCAAGTGCTTTGTCCCACCACAAACATTTCTCTTGTTCTATACAAGGTGTTTGCCCAGACCAATGTTTCCATCGCACCATCAACCAGAAGATTTCTCGTAAGTTTGATGCAAAGTCTCTGTGATGAACCAATTCGCTCCACCGAACGGTTCACTGATCCTGAAAACGTTCCCACCGAACTATCTTCGCAATGAACTATGAAACCAACTGCAGTTCGCCTCCACACCACTATTTTGACTGTGGTAGTGGTGAAGAGCCAAATATTCTCTGATACCATCTGTCACATCCCCATAGTGTGCCTAGTTGAATCTTGTGATCATGCACCTATTGATGGCATGCGACATCGCAACATTTCTCACTTGGACACTTGGAAACATAAAGGATAATTCATTTGGATTACACCTCTTCACCTAGAGCATACCCATACTTCGTTCTAGGCTACGAAGGACTCACACTCCTAATCTAGTGAAACTATTGTATACTTAGACAATTTGTTAATAGTATTAACAATCAGTCATTTAAGCATACATCCATGAAACCAAGAGAACACTTGTGAAACAAACAAGATACACACAAATATAGTTTGGGCAGCAAAAACCATGCATAACACCCAGTTAAGTCTTATTATTTCAAAATTGTTACAATATGAGCACTACTAGCTCGGCTTACAACTTTGGTAGAGTCACCCGACTTGCCTTACCTCACCAAGACACTCATACATATATTCATCATTCCAAGAATCATCTACCGTAACATCTTTCACAACTTCTATGGAACACCCCAAACGTGCATCCACCATAGACTCGTTGTCTCTTCTTTGTTGCAAGACTTCACACAGACTTGTGGTTCTATATCCTAGCATGCCTCATTCAAACCTATGACAAAACTTCCCCAAATGCATCCCAAAATAAGGTCGCCCCAACTCTGTCCACATAATCACCTCAAGGAAACACAATTCCTCCCATGTGGAGTGACTTGGATCCTTGAGGGAGCTCACCCCTCTTCGTCTAAGTCTTCCTCGGAATCATAGAGCTTATCTTGTCCTCCTTGTTGTGCTAGTCTCCTTCCTTAGTTTTGCACCCTTGTTATGTTATATGGACTCCAAAGGTCACCGTTTCAAATTTCCACGTATGTTGGGTTTGTCGCACCCCTTCGCGTACCAACGCACCCAAACTAATCGTTGTACCCCTTCTTGGACTTGATGTTCCCAAACAAACATGTGCACCCATCAACCGACGCATCCCTTGGGACTGACACACCCCAACCTTGGTATGTTCCTCATGCTAGCATGCCCCAACCTTGGTGCGCTCCTCATGTCAGCACTCCCCAACCTCTTTGGTGCACCCCTTCTCTTGGTCACATATGCCCAATGTTTCGCCCCATTCTTGGGAAAACCCATTGGCATGTTTGCATGCCCAAGGTGTCCACTTTCCCAACTAATGCAACACTTGGGTGTCAGAGCATCCCTGAGTTTCGTCTCCTTGAGGACTTGAACGAGGGTCTTCGCGCCCTTCTAGTCGAAGACCTTACATCATATTTGATGAAAATATGAGTTATTATGGAACTGAAATAATCTATGTATTCATTCATTGTTTGATCATGGCACTATAGTAGTTTTTTCCAATTCATGTATATCTCTTGTGGATGCCTTAATGCATCGTATTTTTCATGCATCACCTTCATGAAGTTGTCCCACATATTAATGGGCTCAACAAATAGCTCACACTATTCGATATGAATCACCCACCAAGATTTGGCAGTGAGTTACCTTTTCATGATCACATACTTGATCTTTTCTACATCATCGAGGTTTTCTATGTCAAAATATATCTTGTGTAGATAAATTTTCTAGATAGAACCTGTGTATAACTTTATGAAACGTCCAATGTTTCAAGTGGACACTCCACCCATCATCAAGGACAAATGAATCTCATATGGTGGAAAAGAGTGTTGAGATAGGTATTTAAGGGAGAATATTGGGAAGTGATCATTGAAGGGAGGAAGGGATGAATAAATAAATTATAGTCGTTGGGATAAAGCAGTAAAATATAATAAAAATTAGTGAAGAATATTATCTAATTAGTCATTCATATTAGGAATTAGGATATAAAATTACTAAAGAAATAGTAAAATATAATAAAATTAGTTGAGAAGAAAATGATTATTCAATTAGCCGTATAGATTAGGAATTAAGATTAAAGGGATTTATGTTATAAATAAATAGTCGTAGTAATAAAGGAGATAAAGGGTAAAAAGAAATCAATGTTAAAGGAGAAACGGGGAAAAAGGTTATAAATACAAATATTATGTCTAATGGAAAGTATAATAATAAATAAATCAAATTGTTAGAGGAAATTTGGGTGTAGAGGAAGTGGAGAGATACTGAAGAATTAAGATTAAAAGTTATAAGAAGAGAAATGATTAATTAAATGAAAATAATAAAAGGCCTTACTAAGATAAAGAAAAGGGAGAGGAAACAAACCATATAAGTAAAAGTTTACTCGAGAAGAAAATGATTATTCAAGATAAAAATTACTAAAGAAATAGTCGTTAGGGTAAAAAGGGATAAAAATAAAGGACAAATGGGAAAAAGGTTTTAAATAAAGAAATTTTGTCGAAAAGAAAGGAAATTAACATAAAAATAGAGAAATCAAATTAATTGAGGATATTGGGGAGGTGGAGAGATAATGAAGAGTAATGATTAAGGAAGCTAGGGTATAACATTAAAGAAAACAACCAAAGTTATAAGCGGAGAGATGATTAATTGAAAGAAGATAATAAAGGAGTTATTAGGCTAAAGAATAAAGGGGCGGGTGGACAAACCATAAAGACAAAGAAGGGGGCAAGGTTAGAGGAAGTCAAGCGACTGAATTCTAATTAGAAGAAGACAGATGATCCAGGAGATGAATGATGGGCTTCCAGGATTGGATTAGCTTATAGGCATCTTCGCGATTGAAATGATTAGGATTTTTTTCAATTTCTAGAGCTTCTTGAATGGGGTGAGAGGAGTAATGGGGGGTGGAGGCTAAGATTTTAGTTTGGTCAAATCAAATTAGGTGCTTGAATTTAACAGAATGTTCAACGATAGTTGATTTGGAAATCTGGTTGTGGGTAGTGTCAACTATATGCTCTTTAAGTCGGGCTCTAAAGGATCTTCCTATTTGACCTATGTAATACCATATGAGTAGGGAATTCGGTAAACTCATGGGCCCAACATCGGTTCATATTTATCTTTGGAAGTTCTAAAAAATTGTTTAATAATTTTGTATGGTTTGAATAAAGTTTTGGTATTCTTCTTAGTAAGAAGTTTTGAGATGTGGTATGTGGTTCTATGGATATAGGGTAGGGAAATGAGAGCTTGGGGAGGGGAGGAAGGTGAGGGGTTTTTTATTTATATTTAGGATTGGTGGTCGAGCGGAATGCATGATTGATTTGAGAGAGAGAGAGAGAGAGAGAGAGAGAGAGAGAGAGAGAATATCCATTGGACCATTCATCTAGTTCTTTGGCATTGATTTTACCTTCAAAAAATGGACTGTTTAGGTAAATTTTTACCTTGAAGGGGTTGAATTTTCCAAATGAATTTCATAACTATTATCATTTGGATGATACAAACTCAAGGTGGGATGATCCAAAATCAAGGTGGGATCATCCACCCCAAGTGCGTAATCCATTCAATCTGTTAAGAACCTGAATAGATCTACAAATGTAATTACCACAAATATTGAATACACAATAGATCCACAGAGCAAGATATACGAAACCACACTATATTATTAACAAACCCTTGAGGTAGGGAAACACCATACAATGGATCCTATTATGGAAGGGATCCTCTCATGTTCACTTGCCTCTTCGAGGGGGCATCCTCCTATTGAGCTATCGCTCCAAATACAATAATTTTCTTCATGTCCCATTACATTGTTTGAACCATTTATATAGTGCTACCATCACCTAAGAACATTATAGAGGAGGACTCTTCTAGAAGTAGAACCTTCTAATAAGTCCTCTTACATTTATTCTATCTAATTACCCATTTATTATATATAACTACCATAGTGGGCCTTATTTAATAATATAGTGGACCTAGTCCACCTTACATTGAATGGCCTCCATTATTATCACTATGGGCCCTATTGTCATTCAATGTATCATACAATTGGGATTTGAATGCTTCAAGAATTTCTTTGAGGGTTTGAGAGGAAATAGTCATCTGAGCACCCTATGAACTCTTTGGTCCCATGGCCGTCACGAAAAAACACAAAAAATAGAACAATAAGTTACGGCAGAAAATCGCGGCTTTTTTGGAAAAACCCTAAAAAACTGTTGAATTTAAAATGCTCATAACTTCACTTCTCAGATTCCGTTTCAGCTGATGTTTTTTTTTAAATTGAGTGAAATTGTGAGGGGAACTTATATATGTAATTTTTTTTGACAAATTTGGCCTCCATATGCTACTGAAATAAAATAAAAAAATCATGTCGCCGTCCGCAGAAAAAACCCTGAAAATTTGCATCTTTTAAAACTTCAATATCTTGACTTCCCGGACTCCGTTTCAGATGATTTGTTTTTCAACTTGGGTTTTTTTCTGAGAGGAACTCATATATACAACTTTTTTTTGCAATTTTTTCAAAAAAATATACCAAAAATTACTGGAATGTCGCGGCCCTCTTTTTTCTTCTCCGAAAAAAAAAAAAAACTGCAAAAATAAAAAATATTTGCCCACAATATCTGCCAAGGAAAGTGATTTGATACCAATTGTTAAGAACCTGAGACAATATACAAATGTAATTACTACAAATACTGAATACACAATAGATCCACAGAGCAAGATAGAAGAAATCACACTTTATTATATCAAAACCCTTGAGGTAGGGCAACACCATACATTGGATCTTATTATGGAAGATATCCTCTCCTGTTCACTTGCCTCTTCGAGGGGGCATCCTCCTATTGAGCTTCAACTCCAAATACAATACTTATCTTCATGTCCCATTACATTGCTTGAACTCTTTATATAGTGCTATCATCACCTAAGAACATCCTAGAGGAGGAATCTTCTAGAAGTAGAACCTTCTAATAAGTCTTCTTACATTTATTATATCTAACTACCCATTTATTATATCTAACTACCATAATGAGCCTTATTTAATAATATAGTGAAACTAGTCAACCTTACATTAAATGACCTCCACTATTATCACTATGGGTCCTCTGGCCCTCCCCCACTACCTCTCTAGCTACCTAACACAATCTAGGTTGATATTGGTTAAGCCTATAGCTTATGTCATGCTAAACACTACAACCATGATGGTCATAATGATTAGTGATCCAAAATGGATCCAAACAAGTGATGGTTTGTAATAATCAGTACCTATCAATGTAATTTGGTAACTAATGAAGGTTACATAAACTATAAAAGGCATTGCAAGTATAAATAAAAAAGAATTAAATAAAACAAAAAAATGAAAATAGGAAAGGAAAAGAGAGAGAGGAATGGAACTAAAAGGTCATTCTCTTGGCCCTCCAATTACCCCCCATCTCTCATATATCTCCTTGTAAATTGATTCTCAAAGGGTCTTTTGGATAAGAGAGGAGGATGCTAAAGATCCCATTAGCTACATCGTAACCATAAATTGTGAAATATATACTAAATAATCATTCAAATGTTGGTTTTCCCATTTGGGTTTCCAGGGTAAACATTGAGTTCTTGTGTGATGAATCTCTCTATTTGATGTGTTATTTTTATGTCTATGAGTTTAAAATGAAGCCACTCTATATTCTAATGGTTGCATGTTAATTTTAATGGTGTGAAGTTTCATTTAGTGGAAATGATTTGAGGTTTTCTTCATGTTTTCATTCCTCGTGGCCATCAAGGAAACCCAATAGCTCTAGAATGCACATTGTTGGTTTATCTCTAAGATTCAAGACCAATGGATAAGATAATATCATTGTTGCACTATGGTAGAGAGTTTCCAAATCCATTTTTTCTTGTTTAATTGATTGTTGGAGAAGGGGAAAATCCTCATCATTTCTTTCCATGTCTGCCATGGGCCATCCTCTTGTTTTTCAAAGATTTAATTGTTGCATGTAGGAATTATAGAGGCCATACACTTCCCAATAACCAATAGAAACCACACCACATGCCATATGGGCCATTTATGAGTGTTTATGGGTTGTACTAGCCATATGCACAATGCTACAACAAGTTAAATCCTCCATGAGGTTACCTTCCCTCTACCTACACATGAATGTTTAGTGTTTTTTTTTTTTATTCCATGGAGGATTGGTAGTTGGTGTTGTTATCCCCATTTTGTGGATAAATAAGGAGATTATGTCTTGAGACCCTCAGGTTGTAGATATGGAGTGCCGAGAGACTACATGACTAGCAGTACCCTTTGCACAGATGGAAAACTCACTCACCACCATAGATGGTCACAGTTTTGCAGATGGCATCCACCACACTAGTTGGCTTCTGGAAGGCAGTGGGCCTTGATCCATGAGGTGAAAATCAGTATTATGGTGAGCATCATTTCAATATTTAATCCATTTGATTATGTTGTATCTTAGATTTATCTATATTTCATGATATATGCTTGGAAATTATGCCTTTTTCCTTGCTTCACCTTGGTGGTTGACATTTTTCCCTAGTAAGTGGTTTTCCTTGGGGATGGGTTTGCTACTAGGAACTCCCTTGATGAACCATCGTATTGTTCCCAACCATACTTACCACTTTCCATCATTATTCCCATATGTTTCCTTATCTCTTGGGATTTTAGGGTGTATTGACCCAAGAAGGGGTTGTCCATCATTCTGTGGGAAGAAGGGGCCAAAGGCCCAGAGGGGTTGATGTTGGGTAAAAGATAAAAACCTTATATAAACCTTCCATATGCTTCACCCATGGATCACCCAAGAAAGCAATGAAACACTTATATTTGAGTAAAGGGGACCCACAATATAATAAATACTATTTAAAACATTAGTTGAAGGATATGAGGTCTCATCATGAGCCGACCTATCACATCTATGAATATCTAGTGCTATGAAATTACCATCATTTGGTCACCAAACCAGGGTAATGGATCTCAGTTGCATGGCTGAGAGAAATAGGGTCTCATCACGATCCATCCTTCTCATTTCCACTAGGTGTTTGTGGGTGACATTGCCATCATCCGGTCATCACGCTAGGGAAGTGACCTTCAAACTCTCCTTATGTTTTTTTTGTTTTTTTTGTTTTTTTTTTGTCTGGAGGAATCAGCAACTAGTTGGGCACGTGCTCACGTTACACGTGACCGTGTT
>JZKD02S0023366.1:254799-280169 GCA_000966675.3 Picea glauca
AATTGTAGTTCTTAGTTAATGAATGAGTTTAAGTATGATTTTTTCTTATGTAGAATAGAAGTATAATGATGATCTCGTTATGTTGTTGATGGTTAATAAATGAACATGCAGGGTATTTAATATTGTTTTTGTCTTCACACAACCATCAGCATTGTATTTGAATTGTCATAGGTTAAAGATAGTTTCTTGCTTTCATAGTCTAGAAGATAGTTTTATTGTTGTTGTAGGATAGATAGTCTTTTCTTTGATAAATCAGATAGTAACTTTCTTATCATAGACTAAGCATTAGTTGGTAGTTCTTCTTGCTTTCGATAAAATAGATTTCCTTTCATGCATTAGAAATAGTTTTGCATTGAGCATTTAGTCCAGTTGCCTCTTAGATTTCCTTTCATGCATTAGAAATAGTTTTGCATTGAGCATTTAGTCCACTTGTCTCTTAGGCTAGATAGTTGTTCAATGAGAAGTTTTACTTTGATTACTTGCAATAGTTAGTTGTCTTTGCTTGTCTATTTTCTTTAGTAGGTTAGATAGTCGTCTTTTTCTTTATAGGTTAGTTAGGTGTCTTTACTTGCTTGTCTATTGATTTAGTAGGTTAGTTAGGTGTCTTTGCTTGCTTGTCTATTTTTTTTAATAGGTTAGATAGGTGTCTTTTCTTACTTGTTTATTTATTTGCTTTCATAGGGTAGTTGCTCATTGAATGTAGGTTGGCAAGTTAAAATAGTTTTCTTTTGTCATTTGCTTATTGATATGCTTAGATAGTTGTTTATTGCTTATTGTTGAACTAGTTTTCTTTACATAGGGTTTTACTTGCTTTCTTAGGAACTATCCATCGATCATTGGCCCAAAAGTACTTAGGTTATCTAGTTTCAAATTGTTTAGTAGGGTTTGCTCATTAGATAGGTTTTGCTTGAGTAGATTAGCCTTAGATAGTTTCCTTCCTTAGTTAGACTATACTCCTACCAACCCTTTTACTTTTGGCATATATTTTTCTACAACTCTAAGTTTACTTACCCCGGGTTGATAATTTAATTGACAGTTTTTACTGTGTTTTTAGTGCATATAGAACACCCATCATTTTTTGTGTCGCTGTCGAGGAGTTGTCTCAAGGTAATAAGTAGTTAGGAAATAGATCATCCTTAGACCTTAGCATTATATTGGTGGCGGGGGAGCTTTAAGATGAGAGGTAAGAAACTGTGCATCTGCTATAGCAGGTTCCCCCAAACCCAATAGTAGTTTTTCTTTTTGTTTTTGTTTACTTTCATGAAATAGACCTAGAAACCAGATGGTAGCTTTTCTCTTTTGTTTTTACTTTCTTTCATGAATAGGCCTAGAGACCCACAAGGTAGATACATTAAATCAAAATCATACCTTTCAACTAAGGTTCCTTCCGATCTCTTTGGGGGAAGGAGCGTTCCACTCATAAAATCCACAGACTAATACCGAAAAATAGGAGTTATCTCAACCCAAAGAGCTAAAGCAGTCTCTAAAGAGACTAAAACAAGGAGCACTATAGAATAATAAATTCAGGCATCAGTAATAGTGGGATAGGAGGCAAGACCACTCAAGCCTTCCGCAGAACCAAACAATACAACCTTTGTTTTCTTACCACCATCAAGAGATCCTAACTTTGCAGACATCATCTTTGTGTGAACCAAGTTTTATCAAATGATAAGATGAATTCAAAGGTGACCATTAGTTTGGAATAACTCTCTCAGATCCTAGCAATAGCTGGGATCTCTTCTTTTTAGGAAGAAAACATCTTGAAAGTAGTCAAGAACTTATCTAACTCTCCGGAAATATTAGAAGAATCAAGGTCCTATGAGCTACAAAATGAAATTCCTCTCCAAAATGCGAAGGAAACTGAAAAATTATGGACTACATCTAGTGGAGAGCAATCACTAGGACTTGAGATTGAGGAGTTCTCAACATCCATATCAACAAATCCTTTATGTACTTCAGAAATCAATCATCCAAAAGAAGAGGATCTGCATAGCATGATGAAGGAGATCATAGAAATTACTGTTGATAAACATCAAGATTACATTGAAATTTGGTTTCAAGAGGTCATTAGGCCACAATACTATTCTATTTTTCAACACCTTCAGAGGCCCAAACAAGTAGGTTGGTTGGTTCTTCATATCTAGGTAATCACTGCAATAAATTTTTCATACATAGATATGAGTATGTTTCTTATCTTGCTCCGCACATGGTTACATTGGAAGATTTCTTACACTTGAATAAAGATTTTCCCTTTCTTTTTAGGTAGGGTAGGATAGTAAATAAAAGTTGCATGTTGTTAGTTTAGCTTAGAGTCTAATGCAGCCGCATTTTACATTTTCTTTTAATAAAATAACTATGAGATACATGTTCCAGTGACTTGATCTCATTAGTCTTTGATATTTTAGAGTGTGTTTTTTTCTAGAAAATTATGTAGGTATTTATTTCACCAGGAGTAGAAAGTTTCAAGGAAATATAAAATAAGGATTCATCTTTGAAACATTGCTATACTTGAACCTTGTTGTCTGATAAGCATCAAATGAATAATGACTTGTTGTAGTTAGCCATGTTTTTGCAAATATTTTCATCTTCTTGTTCTTAAGGCATTTTAAAAAGTAGTTTCTCTTGAAACTCTTCATCACTGTATAAGGAAGTGATACCATAACTATCAAGCCTAGAGGTCTCTCGTATAGTTTTTCCAAGAAACCTAAGTAAGTGAGTCAAGTGTCTTTATCAAAGAGTAACAAGAAGGTCTAATTAGTGGTTAGTCATGGAAACATCACAATAACTACAAGGGAAGAAAGTAAGTTGAGCCTAGAGATACCTTTATGTTCTTTATCAATGGTACCATCCACTACACACTAAATAGCTTGATTACATCATATCTTTAGATAGGCCACATCCTCTTAAGTACCCCTTACATCAGGAAAATCACTAAAGAATATATATAACGAAAATTCATCCTCTAACATAAGTACCATCCCAATAAAAGGAAAGAAAAAGTTGTTTTTAGAGTTGTCCCCCCATCCTCTTGCATAAAGCAATATTATACTAAAATTTTAAAAGATGGAGGGCCAGTCTCTGAGGGTGTAAGAGGCTAACCTGTCGGGATACTGAATAGGTCTTTTGGAAGCAAGTATAGGCCTATGGTATGACTAGGTAAACCCGTCGGAGTACTCAATAGGCTTGCTGACAGTGGAGCATTCTACCTAGCGAGGATGATAATCTAATAAAAAAATAAATAATAAATTTAAAATTGTCCCGATGTATGACATTACTTGTAGACAAAGATGACATGAAGTATGTATGGTTAAGCTAAGGTTAATGAACTCCATAAACTTGTCATTGGGAACTAACTCTGAGACTATCTTGAAACTCTCTTGCCTACCTCTTCTTATATATATATATATATAGGACCTCTTATCCTATAGGTGGGTCCATCTTCTAACCGTCTCGTCAGACTAATCTGTGAAATTTATCTTTACACTTTACAAACTGTAAATCTTTGGCTATCGGGAGAACTGAATGGTTTCCTATACTTTTGATTGTGAGGTGTCACAATACTTAGGTGTGGGGGAGGGGTTCATGAGTTGACAAATGATCATTTCCTAGAGAAGTAAATCTTTGTAAAAATTTTGTATTATTTTCATGATACAGGTTATTACATTAGCAATCATTTTATCTTGAAGTGATAAACTCCTATGTGCTATAAATTGTTGTATATGTCCTTAATAGACCACTCTGTTGGTTTATTTTTGTTACAAGTTGTTCATTGTAGGTTTGACATTACATTTTTGTTACAAGTTGTTCATTGTAGGTTTGACATTACATTTTTGTTACAAGTTGTTCATTGTAGGTTTGACATTACATTTTCTATGCAAGTGGATTGAGTGAGCATGGTGGAAAAATCAACAACAATGGAACACTCTTAGCCTACCTCAACTCCTATTCACTATGTTTGTGGCCTCTGAGGAATCAATTTCCTCGGCCACAAATATCCCAAGAGTTCGAGACCACTGATTTAAACACCACCAGTTACCAAGAGCAAGCTATAACAGGGTTTTCAAAACTGAATTTCAGAACATCTCTGGAGCTAAGGGATACTCCAAGGAGTGGTTAAAAGAGGAGCTAATCAACCCTCTCATAGTCATCATCGGTTGATTACATGTGAAGGTAGATATTCAATCTTTAAAGCCTGTCACTTTCGATCATTAGCTCACTTTCAGTTCAATAAGCCATTGTAACTTTCCCTTTTACTTCTTAAAGAGTCTTGAGAATATGTCTTCCCAAGTGAGGAAGGATGTAACCAATCCCCATAACAACCTATTTCACCACAACCTTATCAAACTATTTATCTTAGCCAAGTTGGAAAAACAGGAGAAAACGTGGGATGAGTTCATTTACCAATTTGAAAAACCTTATATTACAATCAAGACTAGCACGAAGACTCTTTATCTAGGGACTATTACTCCACCCAAACCCTCATGCTCAATCTATTCCTTTACCGAACCAAAAATCCAAGAAACTTGTTGACACCCCTGCAGCCTCATCGGGCAAAAAGACCAAGAAGCCTATTGCTAATTCATGGCATGAGGACGTTCCATATCTTCGGTCTGGGGGGAGTTTCCTGAGCTAAAAATTCTAAGCATTGCCCATTTGTACAGAAAACCCATGAGAAGAGGAAGTAGGATTTTTGTCAAAATTTTGTCATATTGTCTTTTTACAAAGTATTGGGATATTATATTAGCAGTTGTTTGTATTGGTATGCTAAATTATCTACTGTTGAAATCATTGTGTGTGTTATAATATCCTATGCGTTTTTATGTTTATGCTATAGAAGACTGCTTATACTTAACTACTCTTTGTGACAAATACAAAGCGATAACAACTGCTAAATACTTACTTCCATCTGTATTACAAGCTTATGAAAAGAGGAACAATTGTTTGTTACAGATCGATGACAGACAATAAAAATTCTCCTGTTCACCATGCCTACCAGTACAAACCAAGCCTTTTGTTAGTATTTTTCAGTTCTGTCAGTCACGAGTGTCACCAGTGATCAAATTTACTCTTTCATGTGATTGATAGGGTTATTAAGTCAAATTGTTATATTTTCAAAATAAAAATATCAAATAAAATTTGACATCTCTTGGTTGTAAAATGGTCATTGGTGTGTCTAGGTGTCAATACTACTCCCTCCACTCATCCAAGGTCATAAATTTTCATCATGGTCATGTCATCATTCCTTGTCATCAATTTTCAAATGATTGTCTTGGTCAAAGTTCTACTTCAAAATTGGTTTATGAATTAAGGAAGATGAATTTGACAAAAGTGAAAGAGGTTTTTGTCAATAATATACCAAGAAACAAAAACCTCCTTTCGTTTATGCACATGTGTTATCATTTGAGAGAAATTCCCCAAATACAGTCACTATAAGAGGGTTTCTGCACATTTGGACAGTTTGACTTCAAGTCAATTTTCAGAGGGTTGGAGAAGGCATTTGTAGTGCTTAATGGTTCCATTGTGTATAATACATCATAAAATTTCCACCCATACCACTTTCAACCCAAAAATCCTCTGGGAAGGCCTCCAAAATCCCTATTAAATACCATGTTGTTCTTCTGCTAAGAGCACGTCACGCTTCTGCAAGTTTTGAGTAACCAACTTCAAGCTGGGATTATGAGAAAATGGGAAAGTAATTTTGAAACCTGGAGGAGGTTTTTGTTCATAATATACCAAAACACAAAAAAATCTCTCGGTTTTTACATAGGTTTTACTGTCTTGTAGTTATAGGTGTCACTTTGATACCTATTTTTCACAAGTCCGTCAGGTCAGAATTGTTGCGCTTATGGGAAGTCACTTTTGGAACTAATTTTGCAAAGGTAAAATTGTTTTTTTGCATGGTTTAAAGGATAAAGGGTATAATATACATCTCAAGGCTTCCTCACATGTCATCAACAGCCTCCAAAAATTCCAAACCCTCCAGTTCAAACTTAGAGATCATGAAACATTGAGTTGTCATTTACGCCATGATAACGTTGTCCTACAAGCCAAGATGAAATTTCTACAGCGTTAGGTTGATTATATTAAATGCCACCAATAATAGTCTCTGGATGCAATTAAAACACCACAAAAATCCTAAGTCAAATCCCTTGGGTAAGGGGGAGAAGCTTCTAAAAGCTAATCCACCCCCTCCTTCGCAAGTTTCGTCATAAAGGGAAATTTATTTTTGTTTGCAGTGGGACCTGCAAAATCTTAGGTGTGGGGGTAATGTTGGGCCCGAGATATGATCACTTTTATGACAGTTATTATGCACTTTTGCCACATGTACATATGTGTTTTTTATCTTTTGAAGGAGTTTTTTGAATAATTTTATGATAAAACGGTATGATCGACATAAGGTACGTATGATTCATGTTTAATGATTGTATCGAGAATAATTTATCATGTTTTCACGCTTCCAAGGATCTTATTCACATTTTTTTATGTTACAGGGCAAAAATACACTACGTTTCTGCTTCCGGCACTCAGTTCGACACTCATTCCAGCACTCCGTCCAGCACCTCATCCTGCACAAAAATGGAGGGCGATTTGGCGGTTATGGTATTGGCGGCTAGTGGGGGGTGAATCAGAGACATGGGTTTTGCTCGTGCTTATCCCCTCCAGCTACTGAACTCTTGACAACTCAATTTTGGGTTGTTATGGTGGGTGATTATTGGCTAGTTTTGTTTCGGCAGTTAGGGCACCATTAATGAAATTTTCCAATTTTAGAAGTGGTTTGAACCTCCTGTGGTTGACCACTTGGTCTGTTAACATTATAAATACCATCGTGGTGGTCAGATAATTGTTAAGAAGTAGAAGAAGTCGTGTGTTAGAGCCAAAAACGATTTTGGCTCTGTTTTTGCATTTTTCAATTGCCATAATTGTATAAAATTGTGTTTCTGCGTTTTAATGGTGAATTCCTTTTGTTGAGCTCGTGGTGTGCTTTTAGGGAGTGACCACGACTTGCTGGGGGGGGCACCAGCAGTCTGATAACTGTCTTTGTGTTGTTTATGTATATCATAGATTAATTGTTCTCTTTATTTCATGTACATGCATTTCTATTTTGTTAATTAGTTTGTTGTTATAATTTAATTTGCTTTGACTCCCTTTTGCAGGTTAGTATGATGAATTGTGTTAGCATGCATTAATATTGTAGTTAGGAATGGATCTGCAGACTCCTAGACTAACCCCATGTGTAGTTAAATACTAGATTATGTTTCTATCTAAGATTTTAGAATCAAGTTTAAAACATATTTTTGAATAGCATAGAATAGCGTTTTAATTTGGGTTTTAATTGACAAGGATTTGATGGATGGATAGAGTTAATTCTAGTCTGTAATGATAGATTGTTTATTTCAGATTTATAGAGATCTTTCTTACTTAGTTGTTGATTAATATAGTTGTTAGTTTGTTTTTTAATATCATGTTTTAAATATCTGTTTTTAGTCATTTCCTTATTTGCAGTTTGAATTGTTAGAATAGACATAGCATAGTTTCATGTTACGTAATTTCTTGCCTAGAATTAGATTGCAATTGTAGTTCTTAGTTAATGAATGAGTTTAAGTATGAATTTTGCTTATGTAGAATATAAGTATAATGATGATCTCATTATGTTGTTGATGGTTAATAAATGAACATGCAGGGTATTTAATATTGTTTTTGTCTTCAGACAACCATCATCATTATATTTGAATTGTCATAGGTTAAAGATAGTTTCTTGCTTTCATAGTCTAGAAGATAGTTAGATTGTTGTTGTAGGATAGATAGTCTTTGCTTTGATAGATTAGATAGTAGCTTTCTTATCATAGATTAAGCATTAGTTGGTAGTTCTTCTTGCTTTCGATAAAATAGATTTCCTTTCATGCATTAGAAATATTTTTGCATTGAGCATTTAGTCCAGTTGCCTCTTAGATTTCCTTTCATGCATTAGAAATAGTTTTGCATTGAGCATTTAGTCCACTTGCCTCTTAGGCTAGATAGTTGTTCAATGAGAAGTTTTACTTTGATTACTTGTAGTAGTTAGTTTCCTTTTCTTACTTGTCTATTTGCTTTAGTAAGTTAGATAGTTGTTTTTTTCTTTAGTAGTTAGTTAGGTGTCTTTACTTACTTGTCTATTGCTTTAGTAGGTTAGTTAGGTGTCTTTGCTTGCTTGTCTATTTGTTTTAAAGGTTAGATAGGTGTCTTTGCTTACTTCTTTATTTATTTTCTTTCATAGGGTAGTTGCTCATTGAATGTAGGTTGGCAAGTTAAAACAGTTTGCTTTTGTCATTTGCTTATTGATATGCTTAGATAGTTTCTTATTGCTTATTGTTGAACTAGTTTTCTTTACATAGGGTTTTACTTGCTTTCTTAGGAACTATCCATCGATCTTTGGCCCAAAATTACTTAGGTTATCTAGTTTCAAATTGCTTAGTAGGGTTTGCTCATTAGATAGGTTTTTCTTGAGTAGATTAGCCTTAGATAGCTTCCTTCCTTAGTTAGACTATAATCCTACCAACCCATCTACCTTTGGCATATATTTTGCTACAAATCTAAGTTTACTTACCCCGGGTTGACAATTTAATTGAGGCTTTTTACTGTGTTTTTAGTGCATATAGAACACAAATCAATGACAAAAGAAAACTATTTTAACTTGCCAACCTACATTCAATGAGCAACTACCCTATGAAAGAAAATAAATAAACAAGTAAGAAAAAGCACTTATCTAACCTATTAAAGAAAATAGACAAGCAAGCAAAGACACCTAACTAACCTACTAAAGAAAAAGACAAGTAAGCAAAAGCAACTAACTACTGCAAGCAATCAAAATAAAACTTCTCATTGAACAACTATCTAGCCTAAGAGGCAAGTGGACTAAATTCTCAATGCAAAACTATTTCTAATGCGTGAAAGGAAATCTAAGAGGCAACTAGACTAAATGCTCAATCCAATGCAAGAAAGGAAATCTATTCTATTGAAAGAAAGAAAAACTACCAACTAATTCTTAATCTATAATAAGAAAACTACAATCTAATCTATCAAAGCAAAGTCTATCTATCCTACAACAGCAATAAAACTGCCTTTTAAAACTATGAAAGCAAGAAAACTATTTTTTAACCTATGACAATTCAAATATAATGGTGTTGTTTGTGTGAATGTCTTAGGTGTAGGAGAATATCTCGATGGCACTTGACAACAAAGGACAATTCCAATGGTATAATCTCAACACTAATCTCAATGGAAAAATGAAAGGTATGGATTAAACAATCCAGTGAGAACTTAGCCATGACAAAAATAATGTTAAATACCATGCATATTCATGTATAAACCATCAACAATATAACGAGATCATCATTATACTTCTACACTATGTAAGAAAAACTAGATTCAACCATTAACTAAAAAATATAATTGCATTTTAATCTATGAAAGGAAATTGTGTAAAATAAAACTATGCTATGTCTATTTTAACAATTCAAAACTGCAATAAGGAAATAATTAAAAACGGAAATTAAACTATGAAAGTAAATTAACAATCTACATTAACCAACAACTAATTAAATGAGATCTATATAAAACTAAAGTAAGCAAGTTATAACTAAAAACTGGAACTAATTCTATCCATCCATCAAATCCCTGTCAAAGAAAACCCAAATAAAAACTCTATTATATTCTAATTAAAACTTTGTTTTAAACTTGACTATAAAATCATAAATCAAAGCACAATTTAACATCTAACTACACACGGGGTTAGTATAGAGACTTGCAAGCATGTTCCTAATCTACAAAATCAATGCATGCTAATACCTATCATCATTCTAACCTGCAAAACAATTAGAACAATTAAACTACAACAAACTAGTTAACACAATAAAAAACATGCATGTACAGAAAATAAAAAGAGAAATTAAATTAGGAAATGCAAAACAAACATGAAGACAGTTACCAGACTACTGGTGGGCCCTCCAGCAAGTCGTGGTCACTCCCTAAAAGCACACCATGATCTTAACAAGACGAATTCACTATTAAAACTTGAAAACGCAGTTCTGGCATAATTTTGGCAATGTAAAATATCAAAAACAGAGAAAAACGAGTTTGTCTCCAATACAATGGTTCTTCTACTTGCTTAACAATATTATGACCATCCTGGCAGTATTTATAAGCTTGCAGACCAAGTGGTCGACCATAGGAGGGTCGAACCACTTCTAATTTCAACAAATTACAATAAATGATGCCCTAATTGATAAAACGGAGTGAGCCAATAATCGCCCTCTTTGGACAACTGAAACTGAGTTTTCTGGAGCTCAGTAGCTAGAGGGGATAAGGACAAACAAAACCCACGTGCCTGAATTTCCCGTCACTGGCTGCCAATACCTTAACCACCAAGTCACCCTGCGTTTTTGTGCAATATGTGTTGGACAGAGTGTCGGATCAAGTGCCAAAACGAGTGTCAGAATGAGTGTCGGATCAAGTGTCGGAACTAGAAATGTAGTGTGTTTTTTCCCTGTAATACCAGAAAAACGTGAATTAGCTCTTGGAAATCATAAAACATGGTGAATTATACTTGATACAATCATTAAATGTGAATTATACGTACCTTATGTTGATCATACCATTTTATCATGAAATTCTTCAAAAAGCTCCTTTAAAAGATGAAAAACACATATGTACATGCGGAAAAAGTGTATAATATTCGTCATAAAAATGATCATATCTCGGGCCCAACAGAGGGATTTCTCATTTATCTCTGCAGGACCTAGTTGGTGGACAATTTTTGAAGAACAATCCTAGCTTGGGATTCCATTGGGGCTACAATCCCACAAGTTGGATGCCAAGGGCCCGCATGTCGAATGAGAAAGATCAGAATTGGAAGGCCTTGATGATGACTTGGAAAAAATAGCCCAGCCCTTACTTGCCAAATGATTTTCCCAAGAGGGGAAAAATGTCCTATTTTTGAGCATGATGTCATGTGTGGGGGGTTAGGGCATGGTGGTGAGATGATATACTTTGGCACTTGGACGTTTTGAGGGGTTTGAGGTCTTGACCTTGAAGGAATACATTTGGGTGTTTGACATGTGGCTTTGGCAAGCCTAGACACCCTCCTCCTACACCAACGACTTGCTCCTAATGCCAAAATGTCCCCTAAAGGGGTGATGTCTTTCTAAATTAGGGTTTTATTTGTGCAAAAGTGAAATTTTAAAGGAATTGTTTAATAATATTTTGTAAAAGGAGCAAGATTAAGGTTGTTAACCACTAATCTTGTGTTTTACCCTAAAGTATGTGGACAAATTATGTTAGATACATTTTGTATAAATAGAGATCATAAGATCTCATTTTTAACATAACTCTCCCTCGTTGTGAGAGGACTTGATCTGAAATTTTCATTATCTTCAAAAATCAAAGTTACACATACCATGATACCCGGACTCATTACCTCATGGAGCAAGACTTACTGCTACTTCAGGACCAGGCTGGTGGGATGGATATTGTTGTTGCTAATAAACAGATTGCACTGATAAATGAAAACCCAAGCTCTGGATGATGTTAGGGTAATGATGGTGATGTCCTGGGCCTTCAAGGGACAACGTCCATGTGGAAGAGCAATATCTCCTTGGGTCTAGGTCTTCTAGGGTGCCTCCAAAGTCAACGTCCTTCTTTCTTCCTGGTGTAAATATTCAATGTATTATTACCCCTGGATGGGGTTACAACATCCATATGTGGGCTTTAAGCCCCGCACGAAGGTCTGATATAATCATTCCCTCATGTGTACCTGTCCACCGGGAAAAATCCTACAACAAAAACAAGTACACCCTCCAGGGGTTCATAAGTCACAAGGATCATAGCATGTAAATCACATCCAATAATTAAATTGCCCAAACATGTGCATCAAACCCCCCTTTAACCCAAACAAATGCTCAAAGACGTTATGCAATTTGACAAGTTAGGTTTGGAGAAAGTCTTGGGTCATCCTATTGGGCTAACCTATCGTAAGTTTGGGGTTGTGTTTCATAGGTGGGATCTAGTCCATATCATGTATGTGTATTAAGTGGTATGGGGTAAGTGTTTAGGCATAGGGTGCATGTGATAACAGAGAAATGTAAAATCTTACCTGTGGGTGCCTTTGTAGAGGGAGAGTTGCACCTTGTCAAAAATTTTATTGTTTCATATCCCATTCATTGTCTTTTAATCTTAGCTTTATTGATTTTGATAGTTTTCTTTTGTGCTTCAATGGAAATAGATGAGAGCCATTGTCCCGGCTTGATGACCATAGGTGACAGTGTTATCCAAAAACATTTCACGGACATGAGAAGCTTGGATCGTGATGAGACCCCCTTTATCTTGGCTATGCCACCAAGAGACACTACACTGGTTTGGTGACCAAATAGGTGGTAGTGTCATACCGCTACATGCTCATGGTCATAATATGTCGTCTCGTGATGAGACCTATTATCTATAAACTAGTACCTTGAGTTTTTATGTATCTTATGGGTCCCCTTTTCTTACTGAGAATATTTTCACTGCTTTCTCGGGGATCCCTGGGAGAATCATATCAAAGATTTCAATATTGGCTTTTAACTCTTGCCAACTACTTTTACCCTCTAGGCCTTTAGCCCCATCTTTCCATGAGGTAAGGTACAACCCTTCTTAGTGTAGCCAATCCTAATGCCCAAACAAAGGTAGGGGAGATGAGAGGAATAAATATGGAAAGTGGTAGTATGGAGGGAATGGACGATGACCTTTCATAGACCCACCCATTGGAAACCCATCCTAAAGGGAGATCAACTTACTAGGGCACCATGTCACCCTTACAGGTATGAATGAGGCAAAGAGCATAATTTCCAAGCAAAAGTCATGAAATGAAGAAGAATTCAATGCAACATATTCAAGTGCTTCAAAAATCAAAGTGACACATACCATGATACCCGAATTCGTTACCTCATGGAGCAATACTTACTGCTACCTCAAAACTAGGCTGGTGGGATGGATATTGTTGATGTTGATAAATGAACTGCACTGAAGAAACGAGGGGCCCTCTGGGGCCATGCTTAAGTCATCCATATCTCGGTACTTCATGTCTAGGACCTGTGGGCATCGAGACGTGATCTCCTTAGTTATCCCTAGGATAGGGAATAACAGGAAAGATTGTCTTTGTTCTCTCTTGTTTATGGCTATCTATTAATGAATGGTTGGTGGAAGTCTAGCGCTAGCCTTGGATGATGTCTTCTAGCTCTTATCATGGATTATCTTGGCATTTCTCTTGATCTTGGTATGGTATTTTTATATTATGCTATCATTTTTTCAAGTCAAGTATTCTTATGCTAGGCGCTAGGTGGTAATTATAAGGGAATACACCCCCACCATAGTCTTCATCATTTTATGCTTCATCTCATTGATTATACAAGGGTTTTCTAAGAGAAGTATAAGGGCACACACCCTCTTAACTTAAACCCTAGCTAGAGAAAATTTCCTTGGGAAGTAAAAGGGCTTAAACCCCCAAGGAGGTAGCTTCTCTAGATATTAATTTATTTGACTTCATTAACCCAATATTAAATGCACTAGTCATACCTTTTTGCATTGGAGATATAAAATCATTTCTTTGGGAAACACAATTTTTGATCTTTTGGAAGGTTTCTTGATTAAAGTTGGTTTGCCTCATTGAGATGAGTCTTCCCCTACTAGGGTGTCCCCTCTCTCCCACTACTTCTTGATTCTTTTACAAAATTACATCTCCAGCCATTAGGGTTGTAGAAACCCTAACTCTTTTGCTTTAATAACTCTCTTATCAACCATTGGATTTTGCTCAAAGTTTGCACACGTTTTCTCCTTGGTCCGACGCACTTTTTGGAAAATTTTGAGGGGATTTCAGTGGCTGATTTTCTTTTTGTAATACATTGAATGTTACAGCCATAAGGCTGTATAATTTTCTGCAGAAAAGTGTTTACAACAACCTTATATTTTATTGCTATGTTATTGGTTGTTCATCTTGAGTTTAGCTAGTTATGTGTTATTCTTTCTCTTGCATTTTCTATTCGATATCTAGCATTTATTGAGAATATTACAGTACCATATTATTGCTTATATATGTTGTTATATATATCTGCAAATTAGGGACAGCAAGCTTAAGATTAACTTGTTGATCCAATTAACATACATCATTGCAAAGTGTCTTTTCTTATGTCTTGGGCAGGTATTTCATCATTTGTAGTTTAATCAACACACTTGAAAACCATTGGACCCTCCCAAGACTTATTTCCACACATTTAAATCCACTTATACTTTACCTCTAGGATATTCACTTCCACTTCCCTCCATCTCCATCTCAATCCCCCTAGGGTCACCGAGATCGCCTCCCTAGAGTGACCTAGTCACCCTTGAAGTGTAGGACCTACATCGAGGTGACATTGGGTGTAGGATTCCCAAGTTGTAGCACTTTCTTCATGGTTGGGTCGGAATTTTCCCAACCTACAACTTGCGCTATAATATGTGCCACTATCCCAATGTTTGAATTTCCAAACCATCCCTTGTAATTTATGCCTCATGCATTAGACTTAAACATCCACTACAACATTGTATTATTTGGATTATGAGAATGTATTTCTCTTTCAATAATGTTCAAATAGTTGTATGAATCCATTGAGTAATGGATAACTTATGCATATATTAACAGATGGAGTTTAATGATAGTGAAGTTTGAATTGGAATGGAGAATGAGAACAGGAAAACATGGTATGAGACATGTCAATCATTGGTTTATTGAGTGGAGCTAGTAATGGCATGGAAGCATTCATATCAGTGTTATCCAAATATGAGTGGTCGGAGATAGGTTAATATTGAATCTTACAACTCAGTACAATAAAACTACTTATAGGAATTATGGGAATTGTATTTTAATTGACAATGAAATCCAATTTGAAGTATATGTACATGTCAATGATAAGAATGAGTATTGGAAAATTGAGATGAGTTCTTAGTTGTCTAAACATGGCATAGCAATCTGGTATCATTTTTCATTTTGACTAGAAATAAGTCTAGAGACTATGCATTGTTATCTTCACACAATACAGGTTGATCTATTACTATCAATAGAAGCATAGTTTTTATTTGTATTGGCCTTATTACTATGGTGTTATCAATTGGTTGATGTGTGCAGGTTACATCAAAGAGCATCGCATATCTCTAATTCCGAAGAGTTGTTGCACTCATTACTAAACCAAGAATAGAGGAATTGTAGCCATTCAGAGAACATATATCTCTACATAAGTTAGAGAAATAGAGATCAAAAAGTTAATTCTGCTAAGTGTTTATGTTGGTGAAGTGAGTGGGTTATAATTCCTACATTTCCACATCAATTAGTCATGATAAACAATGAGTGTATGTAAATAAAAACTCAACCTAGAATAGGTATTTAATGGTGTGGAGAATTATAATTATAATCTTGAGTTATGTTGTTTAAGTGATATAAATGTTTTGTATAACATAAAGCCAAACAATTAATGAAATAGAGAGACAATGGAGCCAATAGATGATATCAAAGATCAACACCAGATGTTGGCTCAAATCTACATCTATTTTGATACAAAAGAATGAGCTATGATAGGAAATCAGGGAAAAAAACAATGTAAAGAATGACATGGCTCTTAATTATGAGGATGAATGTGATATAGATTAATTCTACTAGTGGTTCAAAATATGACATTAAATCCATATTTAGAATGCGATGTTTACATATTTAAACAAGTAAACAAATAGAATCCACCATTAATGAGATAGTTACAAAATCATATGGAAAAATACTAAGTTGATTCATAAATGGTAGGATTATATCCTATCCATTTCACCAACACAGATTCATGAGATAAAAGAAAAAAACCGTTGATGTTCATGCACATACTTTCGAGACTAGGAAGATGGAAATGGTTTTAAAAAATCTTATAGATGCATGTGCTTCTCATTTATTTAGCTATGAATGACTTCCTTTATGTCCTTCATTTTTTTAAAACTATGTCCATCTCAATGGAAACATTACTCATGCTAATGGTGGTTATCATGTGACAAAAAATGCACTCCTCGCACTTCTCTAGTAATCTTAGTATATGAACAACTCTATTACAAACTCAATTTAAATAGAAAAACTCCTCTCATTTCCAACAAGCATGGGAGTATATTCCATCACTAACACAAGTGAATATATGTGAAGGCCTGCATCAATAATTGATAGAATGAGACAAAATATAGGCAAATACTCACTCAACCCAACTCTCCGAGTTAACACCCAATAGTTTGGGAGGTGGATGTATGGCATAGGGAAAGGAATATGACCAACATACGAAGAATTTACAGCTCACAAGAGAGTGTACTACCTAGTGAAATGAATACGACCATCCTACAAAGAAGTTGTAGCTTAGAGGAGAGAGTATAGCTTGGGGAAAGGCATATGACTAGCCTACAAAGAAATTGCAACTCAATGGAGATATGTATGGCCTGTGGGAAAGAGGAAATGCTCATCCAAGGGAGAAATTGATTCAAGGAGGAAGAATTGTATAAATTGAGGAAGGAATATGGCATGTAGGAGAGAGAAAATTGTTCTTCTATCTCAAAAATGTGCAACAAACCAAAACCAACCAATCTAGAAACCCCCTATATTATTGCAATATCTCTAGAATGTAAACCATAGATCTCCGAGACTAGTTGGACATCCAACAATGGTGGTTTTATAGCTATTGGTAATATTTAATGGACAATAAACAAACAATATGCATAAATTTATAGTTCTAATGAAAAGTGTCCCTTCCATACAATCTCAATTCCCACTAGTAGTCACTAAAACACATACAAAGGAATTCCTAATCAGTGTAGTAAACAAATTAACACAATAAATCACACATACTTAGAGAAAAACATAATGTTAGAGTCATTATTTACAATGTAAACCCAAATGGGAAAACCAACATTCAATTAGATTTAGTTTGGCTCTTTATGCAACAATAGGTAGGTTACATGCCCTCTAGTTCATCCTCATTCTCCTCATGGAATTTGAGGCAACATTCCCTTTACTCTCAACCAAAGAACCATTCTTCCTTTGTGGGAAAATAGTGTATATGAGGATGGCTTGGGAAGGTCAAGCATCCCTAACCCTTCAACTTCCCCAAGCTTTTTTCTCCTCTCTTGTCTTTTTTTTAGTACATTGGAGAAGAGGTCTCATGTTTTTGTTTTATTTTTTTTAAACATGATGTTTTTTAACAAAATGTTTCTCCTTGTAAATTTGCATTCCATATGTTTTCCTTATGATTTGATTTAATACAAGCATGGAAATTGACCATGATGGTGTGGGGCCCTTCATGCCAACAACCCAGTCTCCTTCCATATCCATAGCCTCAAACCTTGATGTTGTTTATCATCATAGAGCCTGTGCCGATAACCAATTGTTTTTGTGTGTATCCAATTCAGATCATAGCACCCCATTGGGAGGATTTTTGTCTCCAAAAGCTTCCAAGGATAGGTGAGGGAATTATCTTTCAATATGGTTCCTCTCATACCATTTTGGATTCCTTGGTTTATCCTTTAAGACTAATCGTCCATATCTACTGCCATCCTATGTGAGTTACATGTTCCTTATGCTACAGAACTATATCTTCCATCAATTATTCCAGAGCATGCAGTGCAAATTATTAAAAAGTAGGGAGAACATGATGGTCCTCTTCTTCATCCATCATGGAAGGTTCAAACAGGTTCAAGTATTTCAAATTCACTATTTAACTAATCTGCATATAAGGGGGAAGTCTCAACCTAAAGGCATTCTCATTCACCTACTCAATAATGTCAAACAATTCATATCGTAGGGGCTTGAGTTTCTTCATTGCTCCTTGCAATCACTCCTTATGGAGGTAAAGCCACACCTTGTCTCCAACGTGGAATTTATGATCCTTCATGTGTTATTAATGTCTAGATATACTAGTGTTGGCTCTTCTAAATCTTCTATTGTACCCTTAGATGTATCTATTTGAACTTACCCATGAATGTGATTTCCTTCTTTTCATCTTCTTGCAACTCTTCTTCGTCCTTTTAATTTCCATACACAATATAAAATGGAGAAGGAGATAAGTAACCAAAATAGGTCTCAAAAGGATATTGTTGGTGGAATAATGGATTACTATGTTGTACAAGTGTTGAATGTATTCAAGTTGCTCATCCCATGTCTTTGGATGTTTGTTATTATAACATCTCAACAATTGTGTCAATGTCTAGTTGACAACCTTTGTTTCTTCGTCAATATAGGGATGGAATGTAGTGGAATACCTTGGCTTGGTATCCATTCTCTCCCAAAGTGTTGTCCAAAATCTGTTAAGAACCTACTATCTCGATCAAATATGATGGAGCTTGGAAATCCAAAATTTACCCAAACATGGTTGAAGAATAGCTCAACTACCTCTCTTCCAAAGATCGTCTTCTTACATGAAATGAGCACACACATCTTACTGAAATGGTCTACCACAAAAAACAAGTAGTCATCGCCTCTACGAAACATAGGGAAACCTCAAACAAAGTCCATGGATATGCTCTCCCAAGGCCATATTGGTACTAAAAATGGCTCATATAGCCCAAGATTCCAATTTCTTTGTTTACTAGTGTTGCAAAAAACACAACCCATAACAAATTTTCCACCTACTCCTATATCTTTGTAAATTACACATGCTTCTATGAACTTACCACTATATTCATCATGCCGAAATGTCCAACAACTTTAGAACTATGTGCTTCTCTCATCAACTGAATCCTTTTGTCATGTGGTATACAAAACTTGTCTAGCTTGTATAGTAAACCATCTTGGAGGTGATATTAATTTCCTTCATCAGAAGTGACCAATCTCTCCTTCAATTGATTTTATACTCCTCTAAAATATTCATCTCCCTCATAGTATTCACTTCGAATATCATGGATAAAATGGGAGCATCATTGATATTATTTTTCAAGTCTTCAAATACTCATTATTTTGGCTTACCCTGGTGAAATCTCTTTCCTTCGACGGTCATGGCGTGCAATGGTGTTGCTACCATTGAAAAGTTAAAAATAGACTTTCAAAAATATTGTGTTGCTCCCATGAAACTTTTTACCTCTATCACGTGGGTGGAAATAGGCCATTGGGTGATGGCTACAATATTTTCTAGATACACCCACATCTCTCCTCCATTAATAATGTGTCCAAGATATATCAAGGATATCTTTCTGAACTCACATTTCTGCAAATTTTCAATCATTTGATTATTCCTTAAGGTCTTTAGTACATGTGTGTCATGTGAGAGGTGCTCTTGGCATGTATTATTGAAGATTAGTATTTTGTCTAGATATACTATTACAAATAAGTCAATAAAATGGCATAGCATGCCATTCATCATTTTAATGAAAGTTGTAGGTGCATTACATAAACTGAAAAGAATCACTAACCACTCATACAAACCTTGTCTTGTTTTGAATGTTATATTTGACATGTCTTCTTCTTTAATTATCACTTGATGCTAACATAATATGAGGTACATCTTGGTGAATAACTTGGCTTGTTGTAGATGATCCAACAAGTCATCAATTCTAGGAAGAGCATATATATTCTTGATGGTGATTTTTTTCAGGGAACGATAGTCAATACACATCGTCCAAATTTTGTCCTTCTTTGGCAGCATGATGATGGGTGAACCGCATGGAAACATACTAGATATTATGACTCCCTACTCCAAAAAAATGTGTATATGGTTCTTCATTTCATCCACTTTGATGATGTGTTTCCCATACAACGCAATGTTTGGTAGTGGTGACTCTAGCAACAACTAGATTTTGTGCTCAACCTCTCACTTGGGTGGCAGTCCCTGAGGCTCTTGAAAAAATTCCTTGTAGGATTCAATCAATTGTTTCATTTTTTGGTGCTACTTGCCACTACATCCTTCCAAGGATGCCTTCATCTCCAATTTATTTCCTTCTCATTGTTTCTTTCCTTCTCTCAAAATCAACAAGACAAACTTCATTATGCTTCCCATGATTCTTCTGGCTTGATGAGTGTTTATCAAAGATAATTTAACTTTGACCTTATATGAATTTATGGCATATGCCTTTCCATCCTTGACTAGCCTATATTGGTTTTCTCTCCTCATTAATATGGTATCTCTCACATAAAATTATGGGATTCCCAAGATCAATCCACATACGTCCAATGGAACCACAACTATAACCACTTCATCCAAAAAGTTTTGGTTCATGGAAAAATCATACTTACATTGCTTTCTCACTCTCAATTATGCATATTTCCTTACTCGTCCCAGGGAGTATGGATGTGGATGGCCATGTGTCTCTAGACCAAGCTTCTCAAAAAACTATGCAAATATCAAGTTGGATTGTGAACCAGGATCTAGAGAGCAATCTACCTTTCTCTATTTCATGTTGATTTTGATGTAGAAAATCTCCTTTATCTCCTTCTCCTCCTTGTGACTAAAACCAACTATTTCCACTTCCTTTCGAAAATTATTGCAATTGATCTTCCCTTCCAATTCTAAGGATTTTTCCACCCTTTCCTTAACATCCACTGTCATCGATGTCTTCTTATTCTAGAAGTGTTTGGGGCACTTGTCAGGTTGCAATTTCCAATAGTCATCCTCAATGTTTCCTTTTTTTATCTCAACCCTTGCATTGATCAATGGAAGGTGATGCTTCTTGTTTTTCTACCACAATATTTTTCTCCTTTCATTTCTTCTTGTTTTTCCCTTTTCTTTGTTGCTCTTGTAGTTATGTTTTCTTGTGTGTGCATGCCTGCTACTTCCACTTGTATCCTTTGAGGTATTTTTCTTGAACATTGGCTTCATCAATCATCTTAGTTTTGGATAACATCAATTAACATTGAATTTTATGTAGCAATTCTCCCAAGTACTTGATCGACATATATGGGCTTTTGAGAGAGACACCTATTTAAATAGATTTCTTCCTAAAATTTGTGGTGAAATCCTACATGAAATATGTTGGTTCTCCTCATATTTAATTGGATACAATTGAACTTTGATCGTTTCCTTGAATACCTCCCAATCGGTCATTGATGGATCATTTTCAGTGCTCTTCTTACTGCATCACTCTCCCACCATGCCAAAGCATGGCCTTCAAGCTTCAATTGAGAAAATGTGATCCTTTGCTTACTAGTGAATTTGTGTACATTGAAGTACACATCCATCTACTGCAACCATTGGTTCAGTTTGATGGAATTAACTTCCCTAACATATGGATTAATATCCACCTTCGCCTATACACGAAAAGGTACATGTGTTTTGTGATAATTGCATTATGTCATCTCTATATCAACCTCTAAGAATCCCTAGGAAAGACACAATCAAGTCTATGGCCCCTTGGGGTGACTACTCAAATTACCACCTATGAAAAGTATAAAAAGCATATTAATGAGGTGTTATGACAAGAAAATTCCCATATTTAAATTAAAAATGATCTAGATCAAATTGATAGGTTTTCCAAGTGAAGAATAGGCTTAATAAGATCCCCAAAAACTATAAATAACGAAAAATTCTCAGGCTGTTGTAGAATTGTTTAAACAAAAAAACATTATAGCAATAGAACAATTTATTATAGTAGAAGATAAAAATCCCTTTAACATGTAATAATTTAGTTAATAGGGCTAAAATATTAGCCAAAATTAGGGTTTTAATTACAAACCAATATAGAAAATTAAAGAAGAGTAAACGACCCTAAAACCCTAGATGTTTTTCCCTATATGGTTGTTATAAAACTTAAGAAATATAAACTAGGGCTTAAACAATGTGATGTAGGTAAATAGTATTCCTAAATACCCAAAATGTCTTAGTCTTTATGGCTAGAACTTAAACATTTCTACGATATAACCCTGAATTTAACCCTAAAATAGTAAAAGAAAGTAATTTTCAGCATTAATGATTGACTATTGAGAGAAAAGGACTAATGCCTACCATTTTGGGGGGGGAATATGGGATCAATTAAGGATCCCTTTGGAGAGAAATATGTGCATTTTTAGGGGGATACCTAGAGGTTTTCCACTAGTAACCATAGGAGATCCTCCTAAAATGATAAGGGATAAATAAATGGAAGTACCTCCACTATTCACCTTTCAAGGGTTTGTTCAAGAGTAATCCAAGAGAATGCTAAGCCAATACTAGAGAATAAGAAACACACTTAAATGCATTCATAAACATAACCTCAATATAAAAAGAGACAACTTACTCAATAAGTCTTTCATCCATCAAAAACCTAGTTCCCAATCATCATCCAAGTAGTATTAGAGAATCCACAAGAATTCCTCCAAAAAAACGCTATAGCTAACCATCCATAGCATTCTTCATGAGAAATAATAAGTAGAAGTAGACAAGTAGTGATAAATCTCCACAAGTAGAAATCATTCAAAGCAAGAAGTGCTTATCTTATTTATATGATAGATCTAGCACCCTTCTCACACAATAGAAGCCCTAAAATATGACCTTTATCTCTCATAAACCATAGAGATAAGGCAACAATACATATAAAAAAATCCATTATAAATGAGCGGATAGATATCTAATACCCCCAATGATGCCTCCAATATGAAGTAAACCAACTCAAACATCAAATCATTCCACATGGAATTTCTCTAGAACTCACACGTGTGGCCTCAAAAGGGGGATGACTCACTCAAAAGTGAAATGTTGAAATGAAAGGGTGAAAAGTTTTATCTCCAATAGGTGTATCATCATCAAAAGGTGTCATATCATCATTAAGATACCCAAAACACCACATCTAGGTTCCCCATAATCAAAAGGTGCAAATTCCTATCATCCAAGTGAAGTATGCCATCATCAAAGGGTGTTATCATCCATGGAAAGGTGTCACGTCATCTCTCCAAGTGCAACATCCTAAAACAAGGGTCCAACATCCTTAAGAGAAGGTGGAATTTCCCATCAAGACATCATCAAAATGCAATGTCCCATCATCAAGGAGCTCAAGGTCATACCCAATGACTACTAGGGTGTCTTGGCAATGTAGTCATGTCATCAAAAAGCTCAACGTTCTCCAAGGAGTGTACAACAACCTCTATCAAGTGGTGGGTACAACCTCCATAAAGGTGTGTTAATAGCCCCCTAATATCCTCCAAAGGATCCAAGTTTCAACCAAGCATGTCGTTGGATTACTGAAAGGGGGGGTGAATCAATAATAGAGAAATTTAATCCTTTTTCACCATAAAATAAAAGTGTTATATAAATGTAGAATTATCATCCAATAGTTGAAGAGTAAATAAACAATTAACAAATGAGCAATCACACACATACACAGTACACTAGTGTTTTACACGGAAACCCAAAGTGGGAGAAAACCACATAATGTTTTTTCTTATATGTCTTTAAGAATTACATTCATTGGAAGCACCAACTTTCTTTGTTTTCCAGTTGCAACTGGAAGGAGGCTTCAACCCCCTAGTTTCTCAGGCTACAACCTGAACGAATCTCCAACTCCCCAATTCTCTAGCTACAAACAGAAGGAGGCTACAACCCCCTATGTTCTCCAGCTACAACTGGAAGGTGGCTACAACGACTTGTCCTTTCCCCATCCAACCGCCCTGACGTATAAGTAGAATGATGGAACCACTGTCACAATATCACTGTGAGATATGTTATTGTAAACATGTACCAATCAACCTGCACCAAACAACATGTACCAATAATTTGAACCATGCATCAACCTGTACCTCAACATGTAATCAACTTGTACCATAAACAAGTGCATCAATCATGCACCAACATGTACCAAACAAATTGTAATCAACTTGTACCATAAACAAATGCATCAACCATGCACCAACATGTACCTCAACCTGTACCATGAACAAGTGCGTCAACCATACACCAAACCTGTACAAATAACATGTCACGACAACCTATCACAACAACCTGTCTCATCAATCTTATCAACCAAATCATATCTACTCACCAAGATAAATCACCAAGAAAACTCTCAAAGATGTGCATCAACCAAGCATAACACAACAACTCATAATCATCACCAAGATCAATATGTGCTTCTAATAATATACCAATACAAGTATGCTACATCATCCATAAAACATGTGTCAACAATACTACTAACAAGTGCCTCCACCCATGTACCAAGTATGTACCAAACATGTATCAACTACTCATCAACTATGAATCATCAAGATGTATCAACATCATCAATTATACACCTCATGTATGTGACAACTCATCAACTACTTGTCTCAACCATGTACCCAACATGTACCTCAACCAAAATTCCTCATCAATTTCATCATCCAAATTTGATTTGTAACTCTATAATAGAACTAGTGTATATGATCACATGCCTGCAAACCTTCATTAACTTTAACAACAAGAGACTAGAATTTTCATCAAAGTTTACTTTAGTCTCACATGACTAGTTTTGGATTAGTCAACAACGCTAACTTGAAATAATCATAACTATGTACCTGTAATGAATAAATATCTAAAAATAGTACACAATGTTCTTTAGTGTGTTTTATGCAATTCCTCCAGGTTTCACTACTTGGAACCTCTCAGAAAAGGAGTTATATCAAAAATGGCATACCTTGTTGAATTTTGTCTTATTCTAGAGAGCGAACTTGTAGAGCATGCCCCGCACAAAATATTTGTTGTATGGATATGAAAAATGAACACAGAATACTAAAGATTGTACTCTAACCAACGCATTTGGTCTTACTGAATTTGGATATGTTATGAAGTAGTTATGACATTTTTACCCGAAACACATGTTTTAGACTAGTTTCAGGACTATCCATAAACCTTATTTTCCACGGAGTGTAACTCCAAAAATACAACGACCCACAAGCTTAAATTTGTAACACAAATACTTGGATATATTTCCTCAATGGCCTCCCAATTTCATGGTCTGAATCATTCTATAAAAAAAATTATTGTGAAAATGGTGAGATGACCTGTAAATAACATACCTTAGAAAGCATCATCAAAAGAATTTATCCTCCCTTGAATTTCGGCCTTCTTTACTTCACCTTCCCTCTGAAATTCGGCTTACATATCCTTTGGTTACCTCAGTCACCTGTATATATTCAATATTTTCAAGTGTGATTAAAATGAGAGAGCCTTGCCTCTTGTTTATACTTTCATGTAGCTTCCTCAAGGGGTTACCTTTTAACCATCTTAACCCACGTTCCTTATGTTAGGGTTAACCCACTTGTAACTTAGTAATTTATCCATTAAATTTATTATTTAAATAATTTATTTTGTATTCACTTTGAATTATAGTACACTCATCACTTCACTTTATTATTTACCTTCTAAAATCTCTTAAAC
>JZKD02S0023366.1:282514-312213 GCA_000966675.3 Picea glauca
TCATTTTGAATCATCTTGTACTGGAACATTTAAGTGGGGTAAAAGGAGGTTGCCCCCTCGAAGAGGCTTATTATCTGAAATTATCTCTTTTTCAAGGTGTTGAGTACTTTTTCTGGGGTTTTTCTATGCTATATTGATATTTGGTTCTTAACAAAATATATCAAAACCCATACCATTATCCATCAAACAAACTTGGGTCCATTACCCAAACCTGGGTTCTCCAACTTCACATGGCCATAACTCTCTAACCGTGAGGTGTTATATGGCGTTCCACATACCACCGGAACTGGAATGGCATGTAATACCCATATAGAATATTCTTACCTTCAAACATATTAAAACTCATACCATTATACATCAAACAAACCAAACAAACTTAGGTCCATTACTGAAACCTTTGTGCTACCGAAATTCTCTACCGAACTTTCTCCAAGGGTTGACATCAATATAAAATATCACTTTCCAATGGTTGACATCAATGAAAACCAACAATCCATACCAAATTTCCATCAACCTAAGCCAATTGTCTGACACATGTGGCTATGTGAAATCTATCATCTGAAGAGGGGTTCATGTGGTCTAATGAATCATGAAGACTGGAGGCAAGGTACACAATCCAAACAGAAAATATAAAGTGAGTCATGTTAATACAAAATCCATTAGATATATCTCACAAATTATCCTCTTCAAACTTCACACTAGCTTACAACGTTATACAATTTTCCAAGTCTAGGTATGGGAGGATCATTATTACTCCCTACTAGGTGTGTCACCACCTAGACAAACAATTATGTCCCAAGGAACCCATCAAGGACTATGTGCAATGGTAATGGTATGGATTGGGATTTACTTCATGGGGTGGATGTCATTAACATAAAAGTTCATGTATAATAGTCATCCTCATGAGCTCCTTTGTAAAGGGATCACTTAGGGAATGAGGTACCTTTCCATGACATTATGTCTTTTCAAACCCTTGTTATCCTTTCTCTTTTTATCTTTAACCTTTATTGGCTCTTGAAATTTTATTTTCTCAGTTTGTTTGTAAGATATGCATTCATTGCATAGGACTTGGGGTGATGGCCTCTTAGCGAGGGGGTAGATCTCATGCTTCTTTCTTTCTTGGTTTTTAATACTTTTCTTTTCTTTTTTGTTTCTTTGCTCCACATTTTGAGTTATGGATTTTTCTCTTTCTACATCATTTTTATAAAGTTGCATCAACCTTAGGCATTCAATCCCCTTCTTCTCATGGGATTATAAAGAACAACTATTTTTGTGATACATGTAACAACTAGCCCAAAAGAAAGGACAATGTTTAATATCCCCAAGTGGGTTGTGCTAGAATATGATGGAATTTAAAGTGTTTTCTGATTTATAATTATGTCAAACAATTTGCATTCACCTACCCTTATGAAAAATTATTGGTAGACTATTTTCAAAAAACAATTGCAAGAACTTCCATGGTAGTTATTTCATCAAACATATGGCATGAAAACCAAGTACACATAAAATGGAAGAGATCACATTGGCATATTTATTATGGATGGAAATGTCAGCATAACAATCAAGTCTCTATAGGTTGTTGTAGCAACTACAATACTCTAATCTACACATGATAAGTAAAACCTGAGAATAATGTCAATAACCCTCCAATGGTTGTTTCCCACTGCTAGAAGATACTACAGACAACTCGTTCCCCCTCTAGTCTCCTATGATCTACTACTATAGTAGTTGGCCCACCTTCTCCACTCAATTCCTAGGAGTCCACGACTCCTTTCTCTACCCTCGGCCTATAGAATACCTTTTTTGCCCTCCAATCGTCTCTACATAAAAATGAGGGTATCGACCCTCCCTCAGACCCTTGGTATCAAGAACTACCAGATCCATAGCTCATCCAAAACGAGGTTCACGACATTCCTAAGTCTTTGTAGCTCCTCCAAGGGGTTGTGACCCTGATCTAGTGTCTCTATGGAACTCTACAATCCACGATCCATCGTAAATGGAAGGGTTGTGTCTCTCCCATATATACCATCAATACGCCTAGGTACCACGACCTCCGAAAAATGCCTCTCAATGTTGCAAATACCCCCACGACCTGTAGAATGATAAATCATCCCTTCGCAAGAGTATCTATGGACATTCTAAAAATATTGATCCTCCAAGTTGAAGAAAAACCATAAAATAGAAATTCAATTGGAAACCTAGATTAATTCCCCCTTGTTTAGCTAGGGTGGATATTTCACCACCGAAACTAAACCAATAGTGGAAGGGTTCTGTCAAAACCCCAACGAAAACTTGGCTCAAAGAGCACTCCAAAACAAGCGATCAAATCATAATGAGGAAGGTGAAGTGATACCCTTCCTTTATACTTCTTTTAACCCCCCCTTCTATATCTTTCCTCCCTTTCTCCGAATCCACATGAAGATTAAAATCACTTTTTAACCCTTTTTAAACCCCTTTTAATGCCCGAAAGTGATTAATTGGCTTCTAGGACATTCATGGACGTCATAAGTGTATTTATCATAATCCATCCTTTATATATTTTGATCATGATTCCAGTGAGCTATTAAATGAACTTGTTCCCTCCAACAATATGACCCAAATAACACCTTTAGTGCATTTAATTAATTTATACTTAATAATACCCTTAATTTACAGGAATCGTTGGAATGCCACGAAACCTAGAACAAATTGTGCAAAAGTGATCCCGGTGATGAAATAAGGTTAATGGACTAGGTTTGGGCTCATATACCTCCTCCAACTCACTCAGGCCCACTGTTAACCACCATTTACCTCTCTGGCCAGGCTGACATAAACCCATAAGGTCGCATCCAACTGTAAAGTAGGGGAATCCAAAAATGGGGAAATTACACAATGTATATATCATAGATGGAATATGTTGTTCATATTAATGGATATGTGCATGTTACCCCCATTAAGGCCCCTAGTAGTACAAATTTTACCAAGAGTGACAATACTTGACTAGAATATGATGATGACCACCAAGGTGAGACAAGGAAAAAAGCATAAATTCAAAGCATCATGATCCATTATCCAATTCAACTCATGATCACCATTTTCATGCCTCAAGTATTGAAATTATCACTCAATGTTAAGCATTAGAATGATGTACCTGATTATGTAAATGCATCATTCCATATGAGTGAGTTGATTTGAGCATGTAATGGAAGGCATCTGCGGGTAAATGTTTGTGGAGAGTCTAGAACGACATCATTAAATTTGTTTTCTGAAATGTGGATCATGGAGAAAAAAATTTCCTTTAGTTACCCCTAGAAATATATTAAACATTCTAACACTATCCTCTAGTTACCCCTAGAAGTACATTCTAACATAAGAGCATTAGAAAAGACAAGCAAGTGGATATGGTCCCACTAGTATATAAAAGGTAAAATAGAGATAGTAAAACATAAAGTCAATTTATTTTTCTTTTCCCTTTTTTCATAGAGAAAAAAAAATACAACTAACTATAGGTGCATATGATCAAGTAATAAACGAAAGAAATTAAATAGGAAAACATATTCAACATGCATAAAATAAACACACAACAGTCCCTAAACTAAACTAAACTAAGTCTAACAAAATCGAGTGTTGGATGGGAAGTATAGCTTGAGAAGTTGTCCATTAACCGACAAAGGAAACCTCTCTCCATTCAAATTATCCAAGTAAAATGAATTAACCCCAACCTTCCTTTTAATTCTGAAATGACCAAGCCATAGACTATCAAACTTCTTATGCATTATTTTCTTCTCGTTTATTCTATCCCATAGGAGTACAAGGTCTTCCTCTTCAAGTTGTCTCTATCTTTCTTTATGATAAAATACACCTTTGATTTTATCTTGATTAATTTCCATTTGATCAAAAGCATGTCTTTTAGAATCATCTTGTTCTAAAAGTTGATCAATCCTCCCTTACAAATCCTCCTATTCCATTGTAAAGTGTTACATAATATGTAATACTAGAATATGGAGGTTAACATGAAATCTTTCTTCCATTACATACACTAATTCAAAAGGGATATTTCGAGTAGAATTCTTAGTCGCAGTGCGATCTACCCATAGTGCATATTTGATCTTTCTATCCAAGTTCTTTTTATTATCAGCCACAATCTTCTTAATGATATTCATAATGTTTCTATTACTAGATTCAACCAATGCATTCCCTGGTGCATAATAATTATAAGAATGAGATAATATTATTTCATACTTGAAGAAAACAAATTCCAAGGCAAAGGAACTAAAAGTCTTTGCATTATCAATGGTGATTTTGTTTGGGGAACCAAATCTTGTGATTATTCTATCTTCAAGGAAATTCATGACAACTTCTTTGGTTTCCTTCTTTGTAGGTATGGCCTCTATCCACCTAGTAAACTAATCAGTAGCAGTGAGGACCCATAGATATTCATTGTTGGAATTTTCCTTGAATTCATCAATAAATTCCAAACCCCGTTGTTGAAAGGGTGCTTCAACAATGGGGTTGGGTGTGGCAAAGAACATACATTGGTTGTATAGGATGGAAACACAATGAAAATGTATTGGTTGTATAGTTTGTAGATAACCACATGACTTATTTTTCACTAGGATCAGGGACATTGCAACATCAAACAATCAAAGACAGTGCAGAGACGAGATGCATCTCCCTAGGGCCTGAATGTAGAACCTGGATCCTCTATGTTGGCCCCATTATGGTGATTACATCACCTTATAAGGTATGACACAACTAGGGTTTGATGCACACATGGGGCACTGGTAATGCATGGCTTGATTTTAGGTAAGGAGAGACATCATTTTCTCCTACCTTGCTTTAGATTGATGGCACATGGACTTTGGAGGCCTTCTGTTTTCCCAAGGGGCCTTGACATCCCACACGTGTGGAATATTTTGATTCATTTTCCACATTTTATCATTTGTAAAGGGATAAATGAGGGACCGACCCCACTTCTAATTTTTTGTTGACATTTTATGTGGACAAATATGTTAGGGTAGCCTCATATAAGAAGGCTAGCCTCACTTTCATTTTTATCATCATCATCCCTCACATTTGTGAGAGATTACTTCTAAACTTTTTTGCCCTTAGGGGTTACTATCTCTTTCTCTCTCATGTGCTTCGCTTGGAAGGATATCTTATGGATGGTTTTGATGATTTTGGATGAATATATCTGCAATTGGGGTGAAATTCTCTTGATTTCTTGGATAAAACAAGTAAATTTATGTGATTCTTGTTCATGTTATTAATGTTTATGGTGAAATTGTTATTTTGTTGCAAGAAGTCTTGTTTAATGAAACCATAAGAGAGGAACATAAGTGCATCTTCCTATCGCAATGTGATATTTTTCTAGAATTGGCTAAATTTTCCTTGCTAGGGTTAAAACCCTAAATCCCTAAAGTGCTATCACTTTAGGATTTTAGCCCTAGATAATCGATATTTGGCCTAGTTGAAGCTACAATAAGGGAGAAACAATTTCTAGGGTCCAAACATGTTTGCACCCTAGAAGTCCTTCTCCTCGAGATCTAAGACCTAATGCACAAATGTGTGATCACCTTAGGGTTTAGATCCTACCTATTGGTTTCAAGTAGGCCAACCTTGAATCTTGGTTGCATTGAAAGACTCCATACCCTAGAAAGGAACTAATCTCAAAATGATCTCTTGGTGAATTGATTGATAAAATCTCTCTCTCTTAAAACTCTCAATCTTTCTACTAATTGTACTAAAACTAACTGTAGAAAAATCGTATTTATTCTTGTTGTTGCTATTAAATTTTGCTACATCCATCTAAATATACACTAAATTGTTGCATACACTCATCCTCTGGTGGCTGAACATGCTCAAAAATAGCATCTAAAAATTGCATAATATTCTAGTGGATGTATGCTAAGTTTTTCATGGTCAATTGTTGCATTTATGAGCACTAATTGTTGTTGTTACAATTCATTTACTACTTTCATAAAATTGTTTACTACTACAAATTTATAACATCCACTGCAACTTGTCTTGTCTAGTGTCCTAAGAGATTATTTTTGCATACTTTCACTTGGAAATATATATATATATATATAATAGAGAGAGAGAGAGAGTGTGTGTTATTGTTTCGGGCAGGTACCCAAATCATCTTCCAACCTCTCTTTTTTTGTGACCTAGAGAAATCATCCAATGACCAAGATAGGGGGTGGTAGGCTTGGCTACTATAATTGTTATTTGATCCCTTGAGGTCACCAGGGAAGCCTCCCTTGTGGTGGATATCTCCCATCACTAAAATAAGGGAATTCACTACTTAGGTAACAATGGTAGGCTCTTCCATAATTACCCACGATTTTGGGTCTTATGGAGGGATTTGCATAAGTACAAATCCTACGATAACAATTTGGCATCGTTTCCAGGGAGGATTGAGTCATTCTCTTCATGACAAATATTTGGTAAAATTCACCCGAAGCCCTTATCCTTCAAGTTTACCTGGATATTCCACTAAGGGTAGTTCTCTCGCCTTCCTTTGATGATCCTAAAGGGATCATCTAGAGAATGCACTGATATATTCCAAGGTGTCATCATACTCTCAACTTTGTGATATTGTGCATTCTCAAATAATGAAATGATGTCATGATTGTATGTTCACATAATGTTTCCCTCCTTGGATATTGAATATGTTTTGGGATACTCAAATCACTTTTCTCCAAGATAGGGAAAAATTGTCCAAAATTTTATGGAGACTCATCCTTGGCTATTACTCATGTTGTAAATTTATTGAATTATGTTTAGAGATAGATGTGACACATCAAGATGTGCTAATAAGATTTTTTTTGTTATCTCTGGAAACAATACAAAAGGACTGGGTTAAGCTTACTCTCAATCCAAAGAATATATATTCTCTTAAAATCTACATTAAGGAATTCCTCAAAATATGGGCTCCACAATAAAATATGATTAAAAATGCTTAAAAGGTTAGTTGGAGGATAGGAGGTTTCATCACAAGCTGGCCTATCATGTCCATGGATATCTAGTCGTATGACATTAACATTATATGGTCACCAAGCCAGGGTAGTGGCTCTCAGTTGCATGGCTAAGAGAAAGTGGGTCTCATCACGAGCCAACCTTCTCATTTCCACTAGGTGTTTGTGGGTGACATTTCCATTATCTGGACACCATGCCAGGGCAGTGGCCTTCAACATTTCTTTTAAATTATGAAAGAATGAAAGAATGGTAAATAATGGGCTTGGAAAAAGTGCATTGTGGATGAAGGTACCACACCCTCTACAAAGGAACCCATGGATGAGACACTACAACCCCTTGTATGACATGAGCCCTATGCCCATTGAGTCTTGACCCTAACCATTTCACCCACTTTACATGGATTAGAGAGGGATATCTTGGAAAATCTCCTTGACCTAGGGAAAGATCTACCCAATAGGACACCCCGTCAACCCTCCCATATTCAATCTTGACAAGTCGCATAATGTCTTTGAGTAATTAATTGTTTGATATAGTGATCTTTGATGCACATGCTTAGGTGTCTAATTTATTGATTGGATTCACTTATTATGATATTATGACTTGATATACTTGGAGGGTGTTCTTATTTTTCTTTGCAAGACCTAGTTGGTGGACATTTTTGGAAGAACAAGCCTAGCTTGGGCTTCCATGGGGATAGAATCCCACAGGTGGATGACAAGTTCCATCATGTCGGATGAGAAATATTAAACTTGGAAGGCCTTAAATATGACTTGAATGATATAACCTAGTCCCCACATGCCAATTGTTTTTCCTAGGAGAGTCAAAACGTCACATCTAGAGGCATGGCGTCACCTAGAGGGGTTGGTTCTTGGTGGTGACGTGACATGCATCAGCACAAGGAAGTTTTGAAGAGATCATGAAGGAAGTGTTATTGATGCTTGACACGTGGCTTTCGAAAGCCTCTCCACTCTCCTCCATCACCAATGACCTCTTTTTAGTGCCAAAACGTCCCCTAAAGGGGTGACATCCATATGAATTGGGGTTTTTCTTATGTGCAAATATGATTTTTTAATGAATTGTTTAATATTATTTTTCTAAGGGGGAAATAATAGGTTTGTTGACCCCTATTATTGTGGTTTACCCCTAAATATGTGGACAGGTCACCTTGGTGACATTTTGTATAAATAAGAGATCATAAGATATCATTTTAACATAACTCTCCCTCTTGTGAGAAGTACTTGGTCTGAAATTTTCACTATATTTGGAAAATTGTCGCTCTTAGCTATTTTTTATGGTTATATATTGATGTAATGGTTGATGGAAGTGATGCGCTAGCCTTGGAAGGATTCTCTCTTGCTATTGTGGTGTATTATCTTAGCATTTTTCCTTGGAATTGGTATGGTTTTTACTTTCATGCTATAATTTGTTTCAAGTCAAGGTTATTGTGCTAGGAACTAGGTGGGAAGTATAAGGACATACACCCGCACCATAGTCTTCATCATTTTATGCTTCATATTATTGTTTAAACAAGGGTTTTCTAAAATAAGTATAAGGGAATGCACCCTCTTAGCTGAAACCTTAGCTAGAGAAACTTGCCTTAGGAGAGGATTTATACCCCCAAGGAGGTAGCTTCTCTAAATATTTATTTGCATGACCCCATTAACCCAATTATTAAGAGCACTATTCATTTATTTTTGCATTGGAGAAACAAAATAAATGCCTTGGACAACGTGATTTTACAAGTTTTAAATCTCTTTATTTGGAGAAGTGTTCCTTGAGGATTTGTCTCTCTTGTCTCATTGAGGTGTCTGATTTCAACCAATACAAATTTATTATGTAATATACACTAACCTACAGCCACTAGTGTTTCATTAACCCTAGGTAACTAACCCTAACTAGCTCCTAAACTAACCCCAGACTAGGCCTAAGTTTCTGCCCTTAACCTCTATTAACTTGGGCGCATCGTTTGAGCCATTTACAAGTGATTTGTGTTGGACAATTTTGTTTATATAGGGCTTGGTTTTCTACAACCATAAGGCTGATAACTGGACTGCATAAACCCTAATATAAAACCACATATAACTTGTGCTTTAACCATCAAATTTGCTAGAAGTTTTCCAACTTGTTCTATTTGGTTTAAGGCAATTCTTGGGTGGTTTCTTTACAGATTTAATTGGATAATTTTAATGTTATTGTAACAATTTTCCTACATCCAAAAGGCTGATAAGATATCTGCAGTAAGCGTTTATTTCAGCCTTGTTATTTGTGCTAAAGTTGTTGCTTAATCATTGGTGAGTTGAGCTAGCTTCCACTAACTTTATCTCTTGTTTATTTATCACATACTTAGCGGTTATTTTGAAGCCCTTGTTATATTTATTGAGATGATATATATCATTTTTTGTTGCTGCAAATTAGGGACAGCAATATTAACTTTATTTTCCAACTAACATATTACATTATATGTTTGGTTTTCCTTGTGTCTCGGGAAAGTATTCACACTTGGCAGGTCACTCAACTTACTTGGCAACCCTTGGACCTTCCCAAGACTTCATTTCAACCCTTTCACATCATTTAGATTTGACCTCTAGGGACTTCATCTTCATCTCATTCCCCCTAGGGTCACCGAGATTCCCCCCTTGAGGTGACTACCTCACCTCTAAAGTGACAGGCACACATGCCTAAGGTGACAGTGGGTAGGTGACCTCTTAGTTGTCGCCATTTAGTGATTGGGTCAGGATTTTCCCAACCTACAACTTGTTCGATAACATTTTGACATCGTTACCGGGGAGGATTTTGAATCCTCTTCGGAACCTTAATGACACTTTAGAAAGATATCCCAAATATTTCCCCTTAGATTTCCTAGCGACTTCACCCAAGGGACATTCCATTTCCACCTTTTCGATAAATATTTTCCTAAATCTTGTCTAGAAACTCCACCATGCCACCAAACAAGTGTATTCCAAATCCCAACGAACCTTCCAGAGGTCGTAAGGCCTCACCCAAAAGGCCTAGTCCTTTGACCTCATCCATACCTCATAATTTTCCATCTACCTCTCGTATCCCTCCATCCTCACCTACTTCCTTTATGCCTACACTCTCACCCATACCCACCTTGCCAAGAGTTACATGGAACTCGCAGTCCAAAGAGGCACACAAACCTTTGGACATAACTAAGATCCATGGATCCCTCATAAACTCCCAAAGGAATTCAAAGAGTGGCTACCCATATTTTCAGGAGAAGACCTCACTTCACCCAAAGATCACTTGTATTTTTTCATGCGTATTCTAGAACCTTGTGACCAACATGAGGATATCGTCATGAGACTCTTCACTTACACTTTCATTGGAAGGGCCAAGGATTGGTTTGATGGTATTTCCCCAGGAAAAATCGCAAATTGGAACCTCTTCAATAACTCTTCTCCAAAATATTTGGGAGAAAGAGAGATTACCAATCCTTGTATAATCAGATCCACAACTGTAAAAGAAATTCAAGGGAGAATATAAAGGATTTCAATGATAGGTTTAACACCCTTGTGAGATGTTTTCCTCAAGAGTTAAAACCTTCCAAATCTACCATTCTCAGGAGCTATATATCAACCATGAGACCCCCATATGGGGTTTTGATTGGGAGATTCCCTACCACTTTGTTCGAAGATCAAGAAAGAGCATGTGAAATAGAAGAAAATTTGGCTTCCTCTCCCTTGCAAGAAGAAGAGTGCTTTAAAGAGACCCTTCAGATTAATCAGATTGATGACTTTGCCTCACCAAACTTTCCCTCAAAGGTCATAACTTACCTACAAGAGGAGCGAGAAAAAGCAGTTGAAAGGGAAGCTTGTCTCATGATCAATATTTTAGAAGAAGAAAGAGAGGTAACATTAGAGAAAACACCTTTCCCACCTGGTAATATATTGGACCTAGAAATGAGGAAAGCAACAAAACAAGTTGAAGAAAAAATCTCGCAATACTTTCAAAAAAAAAATCAGAACCTCTCAATGAAACGAAGGTTGAAATCGTCAAAAGTGAAGAGAAAGTTTCTTCCCCGGATAGGGCCAAATTTGAAAGTACTATGGGTCATATCAAAGTAAACCATCAGGTTCTAGAAGAAGGAATAGACAACACATTTGTTTTGGAAAACTCCCTTTTCATTGATGAAGAAAGAAGAGAAGGATATTGGGGCATGGATTTGAAGGTGCACACTCAAGCACAAGCTCGGGTGTGGGGATAGTCTTAAGGTCACCAGATAATGTGACTACCCTTTTCTCATATAGACTCGAGTTCAACTTCACAAAAAACATTGCAGAGTGCGAAACCCTCATCCTAGGTATAAAACTGGCCATCGACATGAACATTAAATACAAGCATGTAAAGGGGGACTCTGACCTGATTGTTTCACAAGTCAATAGGAAATTCCTTGCAAAAAACCCAAGGTTGAAACAGTACAGGGATGTTGTTTTGGAGGCCATAAATAAGTTTGATAACTTTTCCATTGAGGCCATACCTAGGGAAGATAATCACGTGGAAGATAATATTGTCATTTATGCTTCAACCTTACAACTTTTCAAATAAATTCTCCTCTACAAATTAGAAGTAAATTTCAAACCCTCGTTACCTGACAACTTGGAACATTGACAAGTTTTTGATGATGACAGTGAACTTCTTCATTTTCTCCAAAATGAGGGAGAGTTCTCTGAAGCTCAAATAAACTTGTTGGTTGAGAGAGAAAATATTAAAATCATCGATGTGGCTGACGGACCCCTACCCAAAGGTATTGTTCCTTTAGAGAATATTTTTTATCGAAATGATATGTATAAATGGAAACCTTCAAACAAAATCAATGACAAGATTGTTGAATTCAACATTGGAACCGAGGAATCCCCCAAATTGATTAAATTTGGTAAAGGAACAACAATTGATGAAAGGGAAAATCTGATTTCACTTATAAGAGAATTTAAAAATGTCTTTGCATGGTCTTACGGAGATCTAAAGGCCTACCGGGAAGATTTCATACAACACGCCATTCCCCTCTTTGATGGTACAAATCCCTTTAGACAAAAAACTCAGGTAGATGAACCCAATTTTTTCCCCACAAGTACAAAAGGAGTTACAAAATATGGTTGAGGAAGCAATAATCGAGCCTATTAGATATTCATCATGGGTATTTAATTCAGTTATTGTAAGGAAGAAGACTGGTGATATTATAATATGTGTAGACTTCATAAATTTAAATCAATCCTCACTTAAGGATAATTATCATCTACCAAACATGGAATGCCTTTTTCAAAGAGTCACAGGTGCAGAGATTATGTCCATGCTCGATGGTTTCTCAGGATATAATCAAGTTTTAGTAAAGAAGGATGATCAACTAAAAACTTCTTTTACTACTCCTTTGGGAACCTACAAGTATTAGAGAATTCCCTTTGGACTCACCAACACAGGAGCTACTTTTCAATGCGCTATGGACTATGATTTCATAGATATAATAGGAAAACTTATAGAGATATATCAGGATGAGACCGCAACATGTCCAGCACCTAAGAACTATCTTCCAAAGATGTAGGGAGTATGGCATTTCTCTCAACCCAAAGAAATAATTTTTTGGTGTTGGCAAGGGTAAGTTACTGAGCCATATCATTTCTAAATATGGAATCATGATGGATCCTTCCATGGTTGAATACATCAAGAGAATCCCTCTCTCGAAAGACAAGAAATCCTTGCAATCCTTCTTTGGCCAGATTAACTTCATTAGGAGATTCGTTCCAAACTTCGTTGAAATTGTTAAACCCATTAATAAACTACTAAAGAAGGATGCTCATTTTGAATGGGAAAGCGAAGGTGAGTTGTCATTTCAACGCATCAAAGAGATAATAATTGTTGCACCGGTATTGGTTAGCCCAAAGTTTTCCAAAGAATTCATTATTTTTTCTTTTGCTTCAAAATGCACCATCGTAGGTGTATTGTTACAAAAAAATGATCAAGGGGATGAACAACTAATTGCCTTTATGAGAAAAAATATTAGAGATTCAGAATTGAATTACACCATTACGGAAAAACAATCTTATGCTCTAGTCAAGTCTCTCAAACACTTTCAAACTTATGTGCGATATAACAAGATAAAAGCCTTTGTCCCTTACTCCGTTGTGAAGGATGTTTTGTCACAACAAGATTGTCTTGGATCAAGAGGAAAGTGGGTGTCACAAATATAGGAATATGATTTGGAGATCAATCCAACCAAGATAATTAAAGGATAAGGGATGGAAAAAATTATGACAGAAAACAATCAAGAGGCCATTGAGGTAGGGGAGAAGGAACAAGTCAACATTGTCATAAGTGATATTGAAAACAATGAATGGTATGCATATATCATTTATTACTTGAAAAACCTCACATGCCTTGATCATTTGGTGGAACATAAGAGAAGAGCCCTTAGACTCAAATCTATGAAGTATTTCCTAAAAGAAAATGGCCTTGGGTGGAGGAACCCAGATGGGGTAATCCTCATATGTGTTGATAAAGAATAAGATGATAAGTTAATGGTTAAACTCCATGCAGGACATTATGGAGGCCATTTTGCAGCACACACCACTTCCCATAATATTTTAAGAGTAGGATATTACTGGCCTACTATCTTCTCAGAAACACATTGATATATTAGAGCTTGTCAGCCATGTCAATTCTTTACCAACAAGAAACTCATTCCTACCCTTCCCCTTAAGCTAGTCATTGTGGAAGCACCATTTCAACAATGGGGATTGGATTTCATTGGTGAATTCAAGGACAACTTTAGTAATAGATATCAATGGATTTTTACTTCCACCAATTACTTCACCAGATGGGTGGAAGTTATCCTGACAAAGAAAGCAACAAAATAATTTGTGATGAAATTTCTTGAGGAAAATATTATTACTAGATTTGATGTCCCTACCAAGATAACCACTAACAATGCCAAAGCCTTTAGTTATATAGAACTCAATGAATTTTGCTTCAAGTATGGGATTGTTTTATCACATTCTCAAATTATTATCCTCAAGGGAATGGGTTGGTGTAATCCAACAACAAAAACATTATGAACATTGTGAAAAATATATTGGAGAAAACAAGAAGATTTGGGATAGAAAAATTAAGTACGCCCTGTGGGCCGACCTCACGACTACTAAGACTCCCACCGGAAAGAATCTTTTTGATTTGGTGTATGGGTTAGAAGCTCATTTTCCTATAAATCTCCAAATTCCATCATTACAAATAGCCCAACAATTCAGTACAGATAAAGAATCATTGTAGGGACGAATCGATCAACTCATGGAACTGATGAAACTTGAAGAATGGCCTTCAATCAAATGGTGAAGAATAAAGAGAAAGTGAAAGGGAATTTTGATCGAAAGGAAATACAAAGTAATTTCAAGGAAGGGGATCAAGTATTATTCTAGGACAAAAGAATATAAAAACCTGGGATGCATCAAAAGTTCAACAGCCTTTGGTTAGGCCCCTACAAAATAGAGGAAGTATCTGAGCCAAACTCTTTCTACTTATCCACAAAAGAAGGGAGGAGGATGCCACTACCAGTAAATGGATTTATCCTCAAACATTAATTCCATGGTGGCACATGACTTCTTCAGGGTCCATGCCCCGGGTAAGTAGGTAAGTCATCTTTCTTTCCCCTGCATTTGCATCTTGATTACTCATACTAGTTTACATGCATTTCATTTTCATTTTTCTCTACTTGCATATTGATTTCATGCTTAGCTTAGAATTTTTTGAAACAATCTCAAAAATTTTATTTTCTAGATTAACTTCTATTTTGGATTTCTATATATATATATATATATATATATATATATATATGGATGAAGGGTGATAGCACCACCCTAGATTATCTGATCCCTTTGTCTGATTTTTTTGCAGGCACAGGTCTACCAGGAGATGTTTCGGTTCTCATGCACTCTACGGCGAGAACATGTCCCTAATATGGAGCCAGATGTTATCCCCATTTTGTGGATAACTAAGGATATTATGTCTCGAGGCCCTCAGGTTGCATATATGGAGTGTCAAGAGACTACATGACCAACATTATCCTTTTGCACAAATGGAGACCCTTCTCACCACCACAGATGGTCGTAGATTTATGAATTCCATCCACCACATCAGTTAGCTTCCGGAAGGCATTCAGCCTTGTTCCATGAGTTACAAGTCAGTATTGTGGTAAGAATAATTTCAATATTTAAGCCATTTGAGTATTTTGTATCTTAGATTCCTCTAGATTTCATGATATATTCTTGGACATTAATAATGCATTTTTCCCTACTTCACCTTGGTGGTTGACATTGTTCCCTAGTAAGTGGTATTCCTTGGGGATGAGTTTTCTACTAGGAACTCCCTTGAAGATCCATCATACCATTCTCGGCCATACTTAATTACCACTTTCCATCACTATTTCCCCCCATTTCCTTATCTCTTGGGATTTTAGGGTGTATTGACCTAAGAAGGGGTTATCCCTCATTCTATGGGAAGAAGGGGATGAAGGCACATAGGGATTGATGTTGGGTAAAATATAAAAGTCTATTTACGAACCTTCTAGATGCTTCACCTAGGGATCACCCAAGAAAGCAATGAAACAATCATCTTTGAGTAAAGGGGGACCCACAATAAAATATGATTAAAAATGATTGAAAGGTTAGTTGAACGATAGGAGGTCTCATCACGAGCCGGCCTATCATGTCCATGGATATCTAGTGGTATTACATTACCATCATTTTCTCACCAAGCCAAGGTAATGGCTCTTATTTGCATGGCTGAGAGAAAGGGGGTCTCATCACAAGCCAACCTTCTCATTTATACTAGGTGTGTGTGGGTGACATTGCCATTATCTAGACACCACGCCAGGGCAGTGGCCTTCAACCTTTCCTTAAAATTATGAAATAATGAAAGAATGGAAAATAATGGGCCTGGAAAAAGTTCATTGTGGACGAAGGTACAACACACCCTCTACAAAGGCACCCATGGATGAGACACTACGACCTATTGTATGTCATGAGCCCTATGCTCATTGAGTCTTGACCCTAACCACTTCACCCACTTTACATGGATTAGAGAGGGATATCTTGGAAAATCTTCTTGACCTAGGGAAATATCTACCCAATAGGACACCTCGTCAACCCTCCCATATTCAAGCTTGACAAGTCACATAATGTCTTTGAGAAATTAATTGTTTGATATAGTGATCTTTGATGCACATGCTTAGGTGGCTCATTTATTGATTGGATCCACTTATCATGATCTTCTGACTTGCGATCCTTGGAGGGTGTGCTTATTTGTCTTTGCAGGACCTATATGGTGGATATATTTGGAAGAACAAGCCTAGCTTGGGCTTCCATGGGGATAAAATCCCACAGGTGGATGCCAAGGGCCCACATGCCGAATGAGAAATATAAAACTTGGAAGGCCTTAAAGATTACTGGGACTACGTAACCTAGCCACCACATGCCAAAACATTTTCCTAGGAGAGGAAAAACATCACATCTAGAGGCATGACATCACCTAGGGGGGTTAGGGCTTGGTGGTGAGGTGACTTCCATTGGCACAAATAAGTTTTGAAGGGATCATGAAGGAAGTGTTCTTGATTCTTGACATCTGTCTTTGGGAATCCTATCCACTCTCCTCCATCACCAATGACCTCGTTTTAGTGCCAAAATGTCCCCTGAAGGGGTGACGTCCATATGAATTGAGGTTTTTCTTATGTGCAAAAGTGAATTTTTAATGAAGTGTTTAATTTTATTTTGATAAAGGGGAAATATTAGGGTTTTTGACCCCTATTCTTGTGGTTTACCCCTAAATATGTGGACAAGTCACCTTGGTGACATTTTGTATAAATAAGAGATCATAAGATCTCATTTTAACATAACTCTCCCTCTTGTGAGAAGTACTTGGTCTAAAATTTTAGTTATCTTTGGAAAATTGTCTATTTTGGATCTTTTTTATGGTTATATATTGATGTAATGGTTGATGGAAGTGATGCACTAGCCTTGGAAGGCTTCTCTCTTGCTATTGTGGTGGATTATCTTAGCATTTTTCCTTGAAATTGGTATGGTTTTTACTTTCATGCTATCATTTTTTTCAAGTCGAGGTTATTGTGCTAGGAGCTAGGTGGGAGGTATAAGGGCATACACCCCCACCATATTCTTCATCATTTTATGCTTCATATTATTGGTTAAACAAGGCTTTGCTAAGAGAAGTATAAGGGCATACACCCTCTTAGCTTAAACCCTAGATAGAGAAAATTGCCTTGGGGAGTATGAGGATTTACACCCCCAAGGAGGTAGATTCTCTATCACTTTCTTTGCATGACCCCATTAACCCAATTATTAAGAGCACTATTCATTTATTGTTTCATTAGAGAAACAAAATTGCTGCCTTGGATAACGTGATTTTACAATTTTTAAATCTCTTTTTTTGGAGAAGTGTTCCTTAAGGCTTTGTCTCTCTTGCCTCATTGAGGCATACCATTTCAACCACTACAAAAATTTTCCGTAATAGACACTAACCTAAATCCATTAGGGCTTCATTAACCCTAGGTAACTAACCCTAACTAGCTCCTAAACTAACCCTAGACTAGGCCTAAATTTATGCCCTAAACCTCTACTAACTTGGGCGCATCCTTTGAGCCATTTACAAGTGATTTGTGTTGGATAATTTTGCTGATATAGGACTTGGTTTGCTACAGACATAAGGTTTATAACTTGACTGCAGAAACCCTAATATAAAACCACATATAACTTGTGCTTTAACCATCAAAATTTGCTAGAAGTTTGCCAACTTGTTCTATTTGGTTTAAGGAAATTATTGGGTGTTTTCTTTACGTATTTCATTGGCTGATTTTACTTCTGTTGTAAGAATTTCCCTACATCCATAATGATGATAATATCTCTGTAGTAAGCTTTTTTTTCATCCTTTCTATTTGTGCTAAAGTTGTTTATTAATCATTAGTGATTTGAGCTAGCTTCCACTAGCTTTATCTCTTGTTTATTTATCACATACTTAGCACTTATTTTGCAGCCCTTGTTATCTTTATTGAGCTGATATATATCATTTATTATTTATGCAAATTAGGGACAGAAATCTTAACTTGATTGTCCAACTAACATATTACACTATATGATTGGTTTTCCTTGTGTCTCAGGAAGGTATTCCCACTTGGCAAGTCACTCAACTTACTTGGAAACCCTTGGACCTTCCCAAGACTTCATTTCAACCCTTTCACATCACTTAGATTTGACCTCTAGGGACTTCATATCCATCTTTCCTCCATATTTATCTCATTCCCCCTAGGGTAATCAGTATTCTCCCCTTGAGGTTACTACCTCACCTCTAAAGTGACGGGAACACCTACCTAATGTGACAGTGGGTAGGTCACCTCTTAGTTTTTTCCATTTAGTGGTTGGGTCGGGCTTTTCCCAACCTACAACTTGTGCGATAACAATTAGGAATATCACCAAAAACATGAACATGAGTTTCCTTGTGAATATGTCGAAGAAGAACACTTTGATGATGCAGACCATGTTGAAGACCTAATCCACGAAGAGGATCCTCATGAATACAAAGCACCAATATTTGCTCCTCCATTTCATGAAGTCATCAAAGCCTCCATTCCTTCTGCACATGAAGAAAATAATGTGGTAAGTTGTACTCCTTTTGAAGACTTCGATGTTGCTCTATTCTATGATTCGGGAAGTGAAGAAGTGGTAGAGGAACCCTTGGAAACAATAGTCCCTTCATGTTATAATCAAATCCATGATGTGATTAACAACATTTATGATTTTATACATGTTGGGAGACATAAATGGGATGTGACTTGGTATGGCTCTAATGGAAATCTCATTTATGATATTGACGGTCAATTTTCAATTTGTGTCACTAGAACAACCATATGTGATTGCTATTGGTTCAGATGTCTGGAAACAAAAAGACGACATGGTTACCGATTTGTTCCAACCACCCAAGGATGACTTAGTGCAACTTTCTCTTGATGATTTCTAGTTGTATTTTGGGGGGTTTCATACTTCTCATTTTGAGAACTTGGATTTATTCTATGAAGAAAATTTTCAACCAACGTTGTGCTATAATTTTGATGAGGGTAAGGAAATGGTTTTCCCGAAGCAGGGTTTTTGTGACGAGAGTTTCCATCCTCCTCTTCTTTCACCTGGTTATTCTACTATAGATATGGTTGGGAGATTTCCTCATAACAATCACTATATGATATAACAGAGTTATTTTAAACCTGTGGTTTGTTCTAAGGGTTTTCAGTTTCACACACAAGGCCAACAAACCCTTGGTTGTGAGCAACATTTTTTCTCTAGTTCTGGTTTAATCCCTTACCTTGCGCTCTTTTCTTCCATGGTTAGCCTTAGAATTTTCCTTAGGTTTATGATCGCCCTGTCTCAACCTTCAAGTCTTGTCTTGGTAGCTGAGGATGAGGATCCACATTTTCCTGATTCTTTCGGCCTTGTACTGGGATGGATAGGGCATGGTTGTGATGATACCTCCTTGCATTATTTTGTCCCTCCCTCCCACCTCCTTGAGTTGTATTTTATGATTATCTATGATATAATGGCTTCTCTAAATCATGATCACTTGGTGCTTGAATTGTCCTTGTTTTGGTTTATCATTAAGCACAAGGGAAGATATTTTGATGTAATGCTAGGATGTTTTCACTAGTTATATGATTATAAATAGTATTTTAGTATAGCATAGATTAGTGTAGGATCGGTAGGAATTTTCGTTATTGCATTCCATTTTTATATATGTTACATCATGCATTCATACTAGTATATTTTGCATATTCTTGTATGTGTATTGAATTTTCATTTGTATATAATGAATACATGTTAGAAAATTACACTTAATCGTTGAATATTATTGCTTTATCATTTTGCAGCTAAGGAAAAATGTTCTTTTCAGCATGGTTTTGGATTTATCACTGATGCCAGTAGATCACGTCCACCGACATATACTTCTAAAGTGTGTTTTCATTTGAAGTGGGTGCGGGATTGCAAGTCTTGGACAACCAGATATGTTGAAACTAAATGTTACCCCCCATGTCTAGGGGTAACTAGAGTAGATTATGTTTTGTGGACCGCATTGGAGAACATGATCCCGAACATGATGATCATCATCATGTCCATAGATGGTAGCCCAACAGCCCCACTATTCACCTTTACAACTACAAGTCCACTAAGGCTCATCACATCCAAGCAACTCAAAGTATGGGATATGGTAAGTCATTGTCACCATGAGGTATGTTAGTCCTTATTTCATGTAAAGTATTTTGCTTAATTTTCCGGGCATGTGGATGAGTATCTTTGGTTGAATTTGGATAATGGATCACTGGTTTTGGAAATTGTGTTAGTTGCCTTGTTTCACCTTGGTAGTTAGCTTCTATTCCCTAGTCTCGTGTTGTCACTACCCAGGGAAAAGGAGTACTATTGGGAATCCCTCACAAGGGTAATGTTATCTTCCACACCATACTTAAAAATTTCCATTAGATTGATGGACCAACTTTGGATTGATGTTTCGTAGATTTTGCCTAAAAGGTTGTGCCCCTTCCTTTAGAGGAATGGTGTGTTGGACTATATCACATGTATAATTTTCCAAATCATCATATGACCAAGAAAATACATCCTTATATTCTAAAAAAGATTCATATGATATCTCTTTTCTCATCATGAGCAACGTTTTTTCCTACCTTGACCATCATGGGGTTATTCTCTAAACCAATATCTACATCAAATATATCTCCAGACTGGTCAACAATAGGTTTCCCTTTATACATACCATGTCTATCAAAATTTCTTTCTAATGGAAGTACTCCTTTAGGGATTGATTTTTTTGGAAAATCCTCTATCTCTAACTCTCGATTTTCTATTTTCCATTTCACTTGATTCTCAGAAAATTCCTTAAACTATGTAGAAAAAAAGTATTTGAGAATCTTCATTGAAAACCTGCCAATGCTCAATATTAACATAGATGGATGGTTTAAATACTACTTACATCTTGCAATCATCACCCAAAAACTTGGTACATGGTTGTTAAGTGGATGCTTCTATTGTCAAGTCATCAACATGAACATTTATATCTCTTGGAATCACTTTAATTATGAAGGCATCAAAAATTTCTATGGTGTCCAAGAATGTGTTCATATATCTTCTCAATCTTTCATTTTCAGTGGTAAAAGTTTTCCTTATTTGAGAGATATTAAGGTTAGAATCCCCAGTTACTTTCAAACATTTAATATTAATATTCAATTCTATATCCAAACCCAAACCCAAGGATTCATATTCAACATTGTTATTAGTACAACCAAACTTGAGCCTATAATAGAAAAATGTGGAAAAATATATAGGGCAGATTAGAACAATCCCAGCACCAGTTCCTATCTTAGAATAGGTACCACCAAAATGCATAGTCCAAATGTCAACATGACCCTCTTCCTTATCAGGAACTATAGAATTTGAAAGCACACACAAGTTGCATGTTATCGCATGAGTTGTAGGTTGGGAAAATCCCAACCCAACCACAAAAATGAAGACAACTAAGAGAGCACCTAACCATTGTCACCTTAGATAGGTGTTCTTGTCACTTTAAAGGTGAAGTGGTTTCCTAGAGGGGGGAATCTCGGTGACCCTAGGAGGAATGAGATGGAAATTGTGATGTATGAATTAATGCCCCTATAGGTCAAGTTTATATTTGTTGAGAATGGATTAAGGTATTTATGGTAGCCAAGGGTTTCCAAGAAGTAGTAGACCTTGCAAAAGTTGATTGTACATGCCCGAGACACAAGGGAAAAAATGATACAAGCCCAAGTATATGATGGAAAATAAAGTTAAGATTTTTGTACCTAATTGCAGAAGTTAGTAACAATATATATGTCAGCAATGAAATGGAACAATTAACTTCTAAAACAAGTTCTAGAAATCAAGTAAATGATGCAAGAGGTTAACTAGTAAAACACTAGTGAAACTCAAGATTAAAGGAGCAAGATACTAGAAAAAAGGTAAGGTTGTAGTAAACACTTTCTGCAGAGATAATAATCAGAATTATGGCTGTAACAAACAATTTATTACAGAAAGAGATTCAACCATTAAAACTTTCCAAAAATCTACCAAAATATGTGGTGTCATTACTAGAATATGTGGGCAAAATCTTAGCAAACTTCAGAAGTTGAATTGAGAATTATTAGAGAAAGTTTGATTAGGGTTTATGCAGACCTAATGGCTGAAGATGAAGGTTTATTACAGCATCATACAATACCCCTTTATATGGGATGCCTTAGTGGCTAAGATATGTTCTAGGAACAAGGAACAAAACCCAAATTGCAGAAAATTGAAATGACAAAAATTCACGTTTCCCAATACACTATTTTATTTCTCCAATGAAAAATATTCAGATTAGTGCCTTTAAAATTGGGTAAATGGAGTTTTAGAATAAAAATTTATATCAACAAAGACCCTATGGGTGTAATCTCTTTTACTTCCTAGGGTATGCCAATCAAACTTAGGGTATATCTAAGAGGGTATACACACTCGTATTCCTCCTAGCAACCCTTACAAAATAACTTGTAAACTTTAGAAAAATATTTGAAGCTTAATGGAGGGTGTATCCAACATACTCCTCCTAGGGTTTCAAACAACCATAACCAAGAAATATAAATAAATAACTAACAATGCATATTTTTCCTTACCAATTCCAAGAGAGAGAGATCAAACCCTAGTTTCACCAAGCAAATTCACCATTCAAGATCAAGGGAACAATCATCCAAGAGGTGTGCATCACTCCTCATCCATTCACCAAAATATAGCACCATGAAACATTTTCTCAAAACATAAACACCATAATGCTCAATTCTAGCGAAAATTTCACCAAATTCCTTCTCACAATGGGAGAGTTATGTTATGAAAAGAGATTCACATGATCTCTATTTATACAAAATGTCTAACACACAGTTTATCCAATTAATTTTAGGGTAAAACACAAGATAGGGGCCAACAGACCTAATATTGTCCCTTTACACAAATAATATTAAATAATTCATTTAAATTTCACATTTGCACATTAGAAACCCTAAAAACAAGATGATGTCTCCCTTTTAGGGCAACGTTTTGGCATATTTAACAAATAGTTGAAGTTGGGGATGGAACGTTTGGCCTCCAAAGGCATTCTCCTCATGTGTTATGCCCCCTCCATGCCTCCTTTGATAAAATCATGATAATTTTCAATGGGAAACTCCATCACCACCAAACCATATCCCCTCTATGACGTCAAGCCTAAAAAATGTGACATTTTTCCTCCTTCAAGAAAACTATTTAGGTGGTAGGGACTAGATTAGATATTCCATGATGCCATGTAAGCCTGCAAAGGCATGTCTCTGTGATCCAGTGTGTGGGCCCTAGGCATCCAACCTGTGGGCTTCTTTCCCCATGGAATCCCAAGCTAGGCACGTTCTCCCAAAACTGGTCACCAAGCAGGGTCATGCAAAACAAAAGGGTACGCCCTCCGAAGATCTCAAGTCAAAGATAAGTGAAAACGATGTATAATAAGAAAGGAACCTAAACATGTTCATCAAAACTACCTCATAAAATTAAACAAATGCTCTAAAACCCTATACAATTGACCAAGTTTAGGTATGGGAGGGGTGTCATAAAATTCCTATTGGGTAGACCAAAACCCTCAAGTAGGGGATGCTCCCAAGGGTGGCCCTTCAAGGTTATGTAGTGTATGATGAGGTGTATAGGGGCTTAAAATTCATAGTTCAATGAGTTTCATGATATACAAGGGCTCGTATTATCTATTGTATGGGTGCCTTTGTAGGAGGTGTGTTGCACCTTCTTCCTCAATGTAACCTTTTTCCAAGCCCATTTATTGATATTTATTAATTAATCAATTATCCAAACACGTGTGCACTCCCAATAGTGAATCGATTAACTTGGGGGGAAGTAACAAAATGTCACTTGAATGAAAAGGTCCAAAAAGTTCCATAGGGGTAAGCATGTAAATCATTGTAACGCACTTTTGTTAGTCTTGTATTCAAGTTAGATATTTATTGTGTTTTTTATATTGTGCAGATATTCAATTATTTCAAGAGAATCACTTCATGGTTCTCAAGACCTGACTGGGCGAGCATCTAGAAGGTTTATATTTTAGTCTCTTATCTTTTTCCAGCAACCATCCCCCTGGGCCTTCAGCCCCTTCTTCCCATGAAATAAGGTATATGACCTTCTTGCGTCACTAAAGTCAAAGGTCCTAGAAGAGGGAAATGTGATGAGAAATTAATGAGCGGAAAGTGGTAAGTATGGTTGGGAATGGTATGACAACCCATCAAGGGACCCCTAGTCACAAACCTTCCCCAAATCTTGGCCCCTTACTAGGAATTCTATGACACTCACCAAGGTGAAACAGGTTCAAAAGAATAATGTCCAAGAAGGCCTTCTATAATCAAAATCAATTTAAATACAACATGTTTAAATGCCTCAGATATTAGGGTGATTACCTACCACAATACCTGACTTGTATCGCATGGAGAAAGACCCATTTGCCTTCTAGAAGCTAGCTGTTGTGGTTCATTTCATTAATATTGGATCAGAATGTAGTGATAGAGAGGACTTCAGTATTTGAAAGTTGACATAGCTAGTCATGTGGTCTCTTGGCACTTTGTATCTACAATATGAGCGCCTCGATACATCATCCCCTTAGTTATACCACAAAATTTCGATAACATTTGGCTCCTACTTGGTGACAGGTGCTCATCATAGACTACATGAGAAACATAATATCTCGCAGTAGACTTGTGCCTACACTGAAACAAGAAACCTTAAAATCTAGGTTGGTTCTATCACCCTTCATCCATATACATTAAAATAAAAAATGAAAACTAATCTAGAAAAGAAAAATTTAGCATTTTTTCAAAAATTTATAAACTAAGCATGAAATCAATATGCAAGTAGAGAAAAATGAAATATGAAATGCATCTAAAATAACATGATAAATCAATATACAAACTGCAATGAAAGAAATATGACCTACCTACTTACCTAGGGCCTGGGCCCTGAAGAATTCATGTGATCTTAACATAAGGTCAGAGAAGAAATCCATCCACTGGTAATGGCATCTTTCTCCCATCCAAGGTTGTCAAATAGTAATTGTCTTTGTCAGAATTCTTCTTGATGATGTGAGGGCCAAGCCATGAACTATTGTATTTTTGGTCACACTTGAGCTTTCCCTTCCTTTTGTCCCACATGAGTGCAAGACTTCCTTCATTGTAATTTATGTAAGGTACATTCTCGATGTATGCATAAGAAGGAGTTTTTGTGTTAAATGCCCTTTCGATGGCTTCATTGAGTTATTTATCTTCTTTCTTCAATATTTGGATGGACCCTAGCTCTTTCCCTTGGAACTTTGCAAGTTTGTCTTTGTATTCATTTTCCCTTGGAAGAAGTACGTCTATGGATTCTTCCTACATAAAAGGTAAGTCTTGTGGATTGTGCTCAGTGGCATTTGGGACATCATCAAACTCATCTTCACTTTTGTAGTCAATACCATTGGGAACAGTCACATGCTAGTCATCTCTCTCTCGGTTGTATAATACTTCAAAATTGTCATCTCCCATGGGGATGTGTGCATAGGTAAGGCCCATGTTGATGAAACCCCCAATGGAAGTAGACCAACTCCTTGACAGGAGCATCCCCCAAGAGTCCAAAACATCAACCACCACTATGTTAATGAGGAGGCTGATATGTGGAAAATCAATCAAAAATACCTGAATGTCCTCACATAACCCATAAACATTGACCCTTTTAGAATGAATCCATACAAGTTTACATAGTTTTGTTTTGTCTTCAAACCATGTTGTTCCATAACCTTCAATGACATGACATTTGTGTAAGCCCCAGAATCTAGCATACATTTTTTCAAGTGGAGGCCATTCATGCCTAATGAAAGATAGAAAGGAGGATTGTTGTTTGTTTGTCGATCAAGATACATAGTGTTCATAATGATGGGAGGATATTCCTTCTCAACAGGCACATGTAATAACTTCAATACCTCCCTCCTTAAAGAAGGGATCTTGCACATCTCTATGATTGGGACCGTCATATTCAGCTTTCCAAACATGGTTGCAATGTCTATATTCAATTGAATCTCACATGTGGGAGTTGGCTTAGGAAGAAACTCATGTACTAGAGGTGGAGGTGGTGGAACCACCTTATTTGTAGATGGAGGAGGAATTGAAGGATGTGATCTAGTGTAATTCAAATATTCCCTCTTCCTTAGCTCCTTCTTTTCATCATTTGTAAACTAATTCAAGGCCCAAAGTCTCCCCTCCCTTTCCATTTGTCTTATGGCTATGTTGATATGTTCTTGTGTGACTTGTTCCTCTTGGAAAGTGCATATCATATCCATGAAATTCATATTGTCGGAAGAATATTCATCTCATCGGGGACACTCATATTCTTTGTGAGGCTCTTGGCATGGAAGGCATCAAGATTCTGTGTCAACGATCCCAACTAGTTTCAAATTATCATGGGCCTTTTCCTCTTGTTGAAGCCTTGGTTTCCAACTTGTGGCATCTCTCTGTTGTCTAGTAAACTAGGTTTGGAGGTAGATTGATTTCTTTCCAAAGTATTCAAATGGCCCATGATCTAATTGTGTGCTTGAAAAAATTGAGTACTCATATGATCTATCTTTTGATTCAAAAGGGAAATCGGATCAGGAGCACTTCTACTAGAAGATTTAGTCTTTACTTCTTCCTTGACACGAGGATATTGAAAATGATATACCTTAGAGTCAAGGATATTTTCTTCAATCTCTGCATTGTACTCTTTGGCTTCTGCCAAAGAAGTGGGCTTCTTGTCCTTCAGAACAAAACGAAATTGTCCATCAAATGCATTCACATATTGGAGGTGAATTGTTGCAACGGTAGGACGAAAGTATTCTGGAATATGACTATACAATATGTCGAATATGGTTTCGAACTCTCTCATTGTTTCATTATCATGTTTCTTTATCCGATTGAATTGAGCTACAAGCATCCCACTCTCTTTCTTCGTTGACCATTTTCTCTTAAATAACTTGGAAACTCTTCATAAGATGTGAGGTGATTATCTGGAAGGCCTATGAACCATCCTAGAGTTTCTTCGTTCAATGATGAAACCAATAGCCTCATGGCTACATCCTCATGCTCAACTTCTATATTATCCATGTCCTATCCTATGGTGTAAAGATGATCTTCAGCGGTCACTACATTGTTTCCTGGGAACTTTGGCAACCACTTGTTTGACTCTTTTGGCATTGTGTTGGGGTACCCAAGGATGGTCACCATGTTAAGGGGTTTGTAGAGGTCCTTTACCCAAGGGTGAGCCCTTGGAGCAAGGGGAAGAGTATCATGGAAGATGGTTTTGACAACGAGAGACTTGAGGGGAGGACTTCTTCAGTAGACCTTAGAAGGTTCGAACCTCCATGGAGGAAAAGGCTTAGAAGAGGAAGGGTTCTGGGAAGGTGGAGTCTCTATATTAGCTTCAATAAGAACTCATCAAAAAAACAAAAAGGGTACGTTATTTAGGTGGAGTCACCATGGAAGCTAGATAAAAGGATTTGGGATAGCTTTTCAAAGTGTCTTTTAGGGTTCGAAAGAGGATTCAAAATCATTCCTAGAAACGACACCAAAATGTTATCACACAAGTTGTAGGTTGGGAAAATCCCAACCCAACCACCAAAATGGTGACAACTAAGAGAGCACTAACCCACTGTCACCTTAGATAGGTGTTCCCATCACTTTAGAGGTGAAGTGGTTACCTCAAGGGGGGAATCCTGGTGACCCGGGGGGGAATGAGATGGAAAGTCTGATGTATGAATGAATGCCCTTGTATTTCAAGTTTCTATTTGTGGATAAGGGCTTGAGTAAGGTCTTGATGGTAGCCAAGGGTTTCCAAGAAGTAGTATGCCTTGCAAATGTTTATTGTACTTTCCCGAGACACAAGGAAAACAATGATACAAGACCAAGTATACGATGGACAAGAAATTTAATATTATTGTCCCTAATTGCATAAGTTATTAACGGTATATATCAGAAATGAAATGGCACATAAAATGCTAAAACAAGTGCTAGAAATCAAGTAAACTATGCAAGAGGTAAACTAGTAAAACAAAAGTGAAACTCAAGATTAAAGGAACAAGATACTAGCACAAAAGGTAAGGTTGTAGTAAAAAAATTATATAGAGATAATAATAATACTTATGGCTGTAACAAAAAATTTATTACAGAAATATATTCAACCATTAATACTTGTCAAAGATCTACTAAAAGATGTGCTATGATCACTAGAATGTGTGGGAAAAATATTAGCAAACTTCAGCGGTTGAATTGAGAGTTATTAGAGAAAGTTTGATTAGGGTTTATGCAACCTTAATGGCTGAAGATGAAATTTTATTACAGAAGAAATAAATTCCCCTTTAGATGAGACACCTTGGTGGCTAAGAGGTTCTCTAGGCACAAGGAACAAATCCCAAATTGCAGAAACTTGAAATGACAAAAAATCATGTTTCCTAACTCACTATTTTATTTATCCAATGCAAAACATTCAGATTAGTGGCTTTAAAATTGGGTAAATGGAGTTTTAGAATAAAAATTTATATCAACAAAGACCCTAGGGGTGTAATCTCTTTTACTTCCTAGGGTATGCCAATCAAACTTAGGGTAAATCTAAGAGGGTATACACACTCATATTCCTCCTAGAAACCCTTACAAAATAACTTGTAAACTTTACAAAATTAGATGAATATTAATGGAGGGTGTATCCAACATACCCCTCCTAGGGTTTCAAATAACCATAACCAATAAATATAGATAAATAACTAACAATGCATATTTTTCCTTACCAATTCCAAGAGAGAGAGATCAAACCCTAGTTTCACCAAGCAAATTCACCATTCAAGATCAAGAGAACAAGCATCCAAGAGGTGTGCATCACTCCTCCTCATCCCTTCACAAAAATATAGCACCATGAAACATTTTATCAAGAGATAAAAACCATAATGCTCAAATCTAGCGAAAATTTCAGCAAATTTCTTCTCACAATGGGAGAGTTATGTTATGAAAAGAGATTCACATGATCTCTATTTATACAAAATGTCTAACACATAGTTTATCCAATTGAATTTAGGGTAAAACACAAGATAGGGGTCAACAGCCCTAATCTTGTCCCTTTACACAAATAATATTAAATAATTCATTTAAATTTCACTTTTGCGCATTAGAAACCCAAAAAACAAGATGATGTCTCCCTTTTAGGGAAATTTTTTGGCATATTTGACAAATAGTTGAAGTTGGAGATGGAACGTTTGGCCTCCACAGGAATTCTCCTCATGAATTATTCCCCCTCCATGCCTCCTCTGATAAAATCATGATAATTTTCAATGGGCAACTTCATCACCACCAAACCATATCCCCTCTATGACATCAAGCCTAAAAAATGTGACATTTTTCCTCCTTCAAGAAAAAATTTTAGGTGGTAGGGGCTAGATTAGATATTCCATGATGCCATGTAAGCCTCCAAAGGCATGTCTCTGTTATCCAGTGTGTGGGCCCTAGGTGTTAAGCCCTAATATTGGCTCATTACCACTTAATTGGGGCATATTAGATTAGTAATGTTATTTTATTTATGTCGGCTTAGGCCATTAGTTGTGATTTAGATTAGTAATGT
>JZKD02S0023366.1:341048-351213 GCA_000966675.3 Picea glauca
TTATGAGGGTTGGATTCCTCATTTCTCAGTTGGATCTGAGAACTACAAGTTGGGTCTTGTATCAGAGAGTTGGATCTCTCATATTCAGTTGAAGTCAAAGATATTAAAGGATTGATTTTATATATATTTATACAAGTTAAATAAATAAAATAAAAATATTATATCTACTTCATACAGTTTGTGTTTTAGATGTTTATGAATAACTAATTGAACTGAATATATTATTCAATTAATTCATTTAATCTATGAAAGTGTGAAAAGTAGCCAAAAGTTCCAGAAACTAATTCACCCCCCCCCCCCTCTCAATGTCAAGCGTACATTTCAAAAATTGGTATCATAGCGGGTTCCTTCAGCATAGTTTAAACATTATAAGGTAGATTCTGAAGAATTGGGTGGACAACTAGCTCTCTCCACAAATGAAGCTCCCTTATTTGATGAAACAAACTACTCTTCATGGAGGGAAGGAATGAAACGGTATATGAAGTCAAGAGGATATGGTGTTTTGTATTCATTAGTATCTAAACCTTGGTACTCAACTACCTCAAAGAACAAAACCAAATCTGCAAAAGAAGCAAACAAAAATAATTCAATAGCATTAAAGGCAATCCAGAATGGACTGTCACACCAAGTCAAAGAAAAGATGGGACACTGCACCTATGCTAAAGTGTTATGGAAACATCTATAGAATTCTTATCAAAATAAATAACAAAACAAAGAAATGGATAATTTCAATCAGTTTATAGAACAAAACAAAGAAACAAAGAAATCAAATTAGATTGAAGAACAAAATACAGATAAAGAGAATTCTAATCAGAATAAAGAACAAAACACAGAAGAGGACACTTCCATCAAAGAATTGATGCAAACCCCAGTCATCAACAGAGATGACTACTACATCAAGGAATTGATGAATACCTCAGTATTCACTAAATAAAAACTATTAGATTTTAAGAATTATGTTATAATTACATTTGAAGTGATTAGTATGGAACCAACAAATGGTATATATATTGAAGTAACTAAGGATGTTCTTGACCTGCTTGAATACACAGTTATGTGCACTTTTGAAGATTTGAAGAAACTTCAAAAGAAAGATATGTTGCTACTACAACAGTTATATCAATCTAACCATGAAGAGCATAAACAAAATATTCAGCTAGAAAACAAAGAAGAAGAAATCAAAAGATTGAAGACCGAGGTTGCTAATCTAACAAAAGAAATGGAAGAATTAAGGACACATGAGAATAAAAGAAAATAAGAAATAGAAGATATAGAATAAATGGTCATCTATCTAAAAACTCAACTTGAAGAAACTAAGAAAAATGAAGAAGCCCATAAGATCCAATTAACTAAAAGAGAAGAATCATGTCACATGTTGGAATTGGAAATTATTGACATCAAAAAGATAAATGAAAGTATTAATGCAACTCTAATGACTCAAATTGAAGAAGCTAAGAAAAATGAAGAATCACATAAGATCCAATTAACTAAAAAGGAATAATCATGCCATAGGTTGGAATTGGAAGCCATCAACCTCAAAAGGATTCAGCTAGAAAACAAGGAAGAAATCAAAAGATTGAAGAATGAAGTTGTTGATCTAACAAGAGATATAGAAGAATTAAAAACATATGACAAAACTAATAACTGCACAGAAGTCTTGGATGATATAGAAGAAATAATCATTAATCTAAAGACTCAACTTGAAGGAGCTGAGGAAAAATAAGAAGCCTTGAAGATTCAATTGACTAAAAAGGAAGAAACTTGTCACATGTTGGAAACGGAAGGTGAACCTCAAAAAGAAGAATGAAAAGACAAAATCAACTGTCAAATTCCATAATAGCTCAGCTATACTAGATAGGATTTGGAACAATCAAAGACCAACTGATGACAAAACCGGTCTTGGATACAATAAGAAAGAAGAAGGTGGAAAATGGAGCACCATTCAAAAACATGATAAAGGATCATTCTCCTCAAAATAAAATGGTACAGTCACAAGCCTAAAACAAACGATGAACTTTGTCAAGGAAGGAAGCTATAAAAGTAAAATCCAAGAGACATATCAAAAGACAGACTTCTCATGTCACAACAGAACTAAGTATGGAAGCACCTTCAATGGTTATTGCTTTTCTTGTAATAAATTTGGTCACAAATCATTGGAATGCAAGAGTCCTGAAAAGAAAAATTTAGGAAGGTCAAATAACTCAATGATATGTTGGAGATGCAATTATGTTGGCCTCACGGAAAAGTTTTTTCATACAATGAGATGTTACAGTTGTGGTAGGTTTGGTCACATATCCCAAAATTGCAGAAAATCAAGAAGTCAAACCATGAGAAATAATTCAGACAAGTCAGGAACAAAATCTAATGAAGGTTGGAACAAAAGAAGAAATCACAAGTCTCAAAGAACAAATATAGAAAAGAAAGATCCTACAAACAAAATATCTCATGAAAAAGTATGGAGAAGAAAATATGAAATAGAAAACAAGAGAGATGATCTGGCACCTGAAAATGAAGAAGTTTCACTTACACAAATAGTGATGAATCTTCAATAGCATATCAACGAGAAGAATTGAGCAGTGAAAATCTTGGAAGTTTTCCAATGTTATTTTCGTTAACTACTAAATTTCCCCTCAGTAGAAAATATGTATAAAAGGAAGGAAAAACATGATTAATAATATGGATTGCATCAGCCTGGTTAGAAGAGGATTATAGCCTAAGTATCATGACAAAATCAAGCATGTTTTAAGTATTTGAGGCAGCAGTACAAAAAAAGAACATATGAAAGGACGAACATAAGTTGAAATTGGTTTCTGTAGAGTTAAAGGACTGTGAATAAGATATTAAATTGGTTGAAAAATGGAAATTTAATTAATTGGTGTCAATCAATGGTATTCTTGTGAAAGATCATAATATCAACAAGAATAAAGAAACAGAAGATTAGTGAGATTCACACCCTTGTCCTTTAGGGCAAAGGAGAATACAGTAAAACCCTATGAAACAGTAAAAAATCAAGGGGAGTATTTAATGTGGTCATCAATTGAGGAATTATTTGATTAGATTTAAAGGACTTGATCACTACAGAATTAGTATCAATAAGACTACTTATTTGAACACAAAAAACCCAAGAGATTGAGATAACAACTGGCACATTCACAGGGGGGGAAATAGTAAAATCTTAAACTCTTTGTCATTGATGTCAAAGGGGGAGAAAAACAGTAAAAAAAAAATGGTATAGGTATTTTGTATAAGTAAAAGGTCAAACCTCCAACCTGAAAATGAGATCAGTGGTAGGGGGAGAAAAAATATTTTTTTTACAAATATGTTGCCCTCAATGACAAAGGGGGAGATTGTTGGCATTATTGATAGTGTATTGTCATTGATGGTAACATGAGTCAAACATGTACAATAATCATAGAAAAAGGAATATCACCTTGGGGAAGAGGAAGAACACCTAGTGGAAAAAGCAATTCATGATCGTGAGAAGTGGAGTAGATATGTGGAAGGTGAAGTGTAGGGAGAAAAGTCAAATGGTGGATGACGTAGCATGCAGAGAGGTAGCAACAATGATCCTATGATTCTAAAGCTCATGAGAGTTAGCATGCAGATAATCCATGTACAGAAGGAATATGAATCACATGGAATCAAGAGCTCAGGAGGGTTAGCGACTGAAGATCAATGCATAAAAGAATGCACAAATAGTTATTAAAATCTCAAGAGAAATAGCGATGAACATATCAGTTGCAAGAAACTTTAATCAAAACTCAGAAGGGAGAGTGCATTGCATAAATACAATCGGAATTGAAATCCCCACAGTAAAAATCCAAAAGAATCGAGGAGGAATCTTATCCGTTGATATAGTTTTAGGGGAAAATCAGGACCATCATATCGAGGGGAAGTTAGAGGTTAGGAAGAATTAAATCCCAAACATCAAATTGGGATAAATAATCATCAACCATAGATCACGGTAAAGAAGAGGAGAATTATGGTCGTCTATTGAAGAATTGGGAATGATTTAGATCGTGAGATCTAGATTAAATCTAGACAGTCAGATCGACTACTAAGATTCATGGACCGTCGATCGTGGAAATAGCGTACACATGGTCAGCCTGACATTGACCACTTCGGATTATATCGACCGAAGGAAATTTGCATGAAGGTGTTAGCACTCTCTAATTTTCCCAAGGCTGACGAAGAAATCATTGAGGTAACATCAAACCAATTGGATTCCTGGATATAGCCCTCCAAGACTTAGAGAGGGATCTCTCTGTCTGATATAGCTTTATTTGAAGGGGTTGTTAGGCTAGTTATGAAGTATAAGGTTTGTGTTTAAGAATTGGGTAGGGGCGGAGAAGAGGAACCATTGGGAAATGGAGTCACAAACTGAGGTTCAATCAAAAACAAGTTCTACAGACAGCCTTACAGGGCAAGGTAGGAACTCTTGTCGGATTCTTTGAGTTTGATTTTGTATTTGGAGGTGAATATGAGAGGACCAGGAAATAACATGGCAATCAAGAACCCTGAAATTAACCATTGAGCAGAAAACATTGATAATTATGTCAAAGCCAGAAACAGAGTGTATGTCTCAAAAAAAATTGTTCTTTGAACCTCTTTGCATAATTCAGAATATGAATAACTTAAGAAATACAATGGAAACAAATTACAGTGAATAAGAAAAACATCGCCACCAATATTGACACATGAATCATGTAACGGTTGTGCCTGCATTATTGGTTTGTTGAAATAAGGAAGGCTTTGTGAGCTCTGATACAAAATTAAACCATCGTCCCCAACTGATAACCATTGTACATTTGACTAATATAAATATATAGAAATCTTATCTCATAGTATCAGGAGGTCGAATTCAAGAACCTCAGCCAAAAATAGAAACAAATCCTCGAAAATCTTGAAATGACTGCCATGAAAGATGGGTCGGACTGCTGAACATAGGGGTCAACTAAGACATTCGTATATCCAATAATATGATATATTTGTGAAAAATAAAATATTTTATTGTATATGAGTTCTTCCTGAGAAAAATCCTCTTTCGTTTTTCCCAAATTCATCTCCAGCTCGCTGAAACATCTCCCAGAAAATCATGACCAAAACAGGAACAAATTGAAGCATGAAAAATAGGGCTCAAAGATGGCTTTGATTATCCAAAATTCTGGCACTTGTGTAAATTATGGGAGAGGTTATTTTTCTTCAGACTGTTATGAAAAAAAACCTCTCTTGGATTTTAAAATTCCATTCTCGTTTGGTCGTAATCATTCTCGGAAACAGACTAGTAAAACTGGCGAAAAAAAAATGGTTTTAATTTTTTCGGGGGGCGGTTTTGGAAGAGTAAAGGTGGTTTTCAGCCCCCCCCCCCCCCCCCCCCAGGATGGTAAATGGTATTAGGAGGGGGGGTCCGAGTTCACCATACGGTGACACCTGTCCCTGGAAAAACCACTTACTCGGACCCCCTTTTGGTTGAGTGACATAAGGGGGGGTCTGATATATGGAAAAAAGGTAAGTGGGTGTAAACTTAGGATAGTTTAAGTTTTTTTTATATTTTTTTTTTATTATTATTATAGGTTTTATTTTAATATTTGTTTTTTGTTATTTATTATATGTTTTGTTTAATTTTTGTTTAATTATTTTTTTTTTAATTGTTTTGTAATTTATATGTATTTTTATTTGTTTTATTTAATGTTTGATTAATAAAACATTAACCTAATTACTAACTTTAAACAAAATAACTTAATTACTAATTATTTATTAATTTATTATTAACAAGTCTAACCTAGTTTTATTGATCTAACTACACTAATTTAATTAATCTTAACATTATTATGCTAATTAATGTTATTTTTTTAAATGCCTCTAAACATTTATTACTAACCTAATGTTTTTTATCCTAAGCTTATTTATGCATGTAGGGACGAAAATGGTGGAGGGGTGAAAAAATGGAAGGTGAGGGCATGAAGGGTGCGGTAGGGTGATGAAGGATCGGGTGAAATGGATGGAGGGGGAAATGGAATCAACCGAGCCCAGCAAGCCAGATGTCTTCATCACGGGAGCAATGCCAAATAAACAGTTGAAGAATCAAGTTACCTATGATTATAGGACCCCAACATAGGCTCCACCTGGGGATGACGGCTCTTTCGAGAGGTGATAAGAATCACTAAACTCCGAACACATAGACCAGTGCCTTATCCATTGGGTTGATCTCAAAATCTGCAACATGTACCTATTCCAAACTTGATTGAATCTTTTGTAACTGGAAATCAATTGATCACCTGTTCCAAACTTGACTGAATCTTAAAAGAGACATTGAAATGAAATGAAAACCATGCTTGCCCAGCAAGCTTATTTGCACACTGTAAATCTGATCATTTAAAGGATGTTGATCTGATGATCTTATTTATGTACATATATCCTATTCTAACCTTAGAATGCTTGAGCTTAATCAATATGAAATATCCAATATAACCAATCAAATATTGGATTTGATACCTTATTTCTTTCGTTGTTTTTTACCAAACTTGGAACTGAATTTGTTAAAGGTACTTGAAAATGACTGTGAGCATGATCTTCATCATAGGGAGCTTGCTAAACTTGCAAAACAACAGAAATTTTGGAAATGGATTGTTGCTCTGTGATGAAAAATTTCTCCATATAGATATCTATAGGATCAAGATAAACTTGACCTATTTCTTGGTATTCCAATTTAACCAACTCAACTTCATGATTTGATGTTGTATTTATGATATTTACATCCTCATGCACTTCATGACATGTCTGCAACTTTTTTGATTGGCTTTGAAATGATACTTTTTTTAACACAATGATGAAGTTGATTGTCTAATCATATCAAAATCATAAATGTTTTTCATCCCATGACTAGCAAATGAAACAGGGCTTTGTCTTCATATGTCAACCAATACATTTGTTATTGGATCTTGTAGCAAATGAGATAGTTGTTGCATTGGCTCTAGTGAAACTGTATAATCTTTCATGTATTCATCATTTAGAATGTGCTCAAAATTACCTTTCAAAATATGAAATGAATTGGATCATAATGGTATAGAATCAAAATGGATCAATTCATTATATGTTACCGACTCTGAGCTTGCATATGAGATTTGACATTCAAGATGACTCAAGGGCTGCACCTCTAGATCTAAAATTGGTTCTTTATCATCCATGATTTCCTCATCTGATTGGTAAGAGAGTTCTCCATTCCTACTATTGACAATTTACTTATCATTTTCTCTTAGAAATGAGGCAAAATATAAGGGCAAGGATTTTGCACTTACTTGAAAACAGTTTGCATTCTCCTCCTTGTTGGTATGATTAATATGCAACTGTTGATTTTCAACCTTGAGCTGCAATTGAACTTCTTCCTCCCAACTGTGTGCTACTGATTTCTTTGAACAGTCAGCATCAATTTCAACTATATCCTCATCATACTTAAGTGAATTTTCTGTGTAAGGAATGTCATCAAACATATACATTAAATCGGTTAATTTCTCCTCTACAAGTTGATTTTGAGCTTCATCTTTGACCATATTATGAATCGAGTACATGAAATAATCCTCTTCTATTTTAGGATGCCAAGGATGAGCTGCAAATTGTTTGAGATCAGTGAGTTTTTTATTTTCTGTAACTAATGAAACATGTGATCTTTGAACAGCAAGTTCATCTTTTCTACTAATCTTTTGCATCATGTCTTTTACAAAGTTTTCCATAACATCTAGTTTCACTTATGAAGATGTCATATGTTCTCTTTCTGTTCCATCTTTCTTTTCTACCCTTAGCTTGGAATTTTTGTTCAAAAAATTAACTTCCACATCCACTGCAATGTTTTGCATTTCTTCAAGGGTTGCAATGTTTTGTTCTCTTAATTGGAATGTCATCTCTAGATCAAATGCATCTGGGTAATACAAAAGGGCTAATCCTGGGGGTGGACTTATATCAATAGGAATTGCATGATACACCTTATTGAACCTAGATGAAAAGTGATGTACTGTCTCCCCTAGTTTTCTTTTTAAATGGACATATTCTTCTAAGATGAGAAAGACATTTCCCTTGATCACCCATCTATTCAGGAAAATTTTCACAAATTGATGAAAATTATCAATGCTTGCAGTTGGCAGATTTATGAACCATTATTTAACTTTACCTTGCAATGATAGGGAAAACATCCTGATACATAAATCATCTTCTTCCACCTCAAACAAATCAAGAAAATCCTCAAGAATTTGGATGTGCTTTTCAGCAATGATCTTCACATTTTCTCCATCAAACTTGGGCAGATTATTGCTATAATTGGCAGGGAGGTCATGGAGAATAGAAGGTAAAACCATAAGCGTGTATATGTCTGGGACTTTTACAGTTATAGTAGGTAAAGTAGGGGGCTTATAACCATCTGGAGGTTTACCAAGAGTAGGAGATAAAGCATGAGGCTTATGTCTCACTGGGATTTCTACAGGTGTATATGGGATGTGCACAAGTGTATCAGTATGTACATGATCTACAACTTGGGGCTTAGTCTCTTGAGGCTCATCAATTTGCAAATGATCAATGTAAACTTCAACAATGTACTCTTGACCAGGATCAAATAATATAGAACATAATTATAGATAAAACCAAAAATGTCTTGAATACAATTTGAGCTTGAATACTTGATCCTTCCAGATTGCTTGGTCATGTTTTAGGTTCTTCCTCCAGTGGAATCTCTTAATTGGAACTGATATGGAGTTGATTGGAGTCGCCAGGTGAATGATTTCAAACTTCTTGTGTCTGATCATTGTCCACCATCAGTAATCAGATCTGGAACTTACTATTCTTTCTGAGGAACAGTTCCCAGTATGGTTGCCACTATGTTAGAACTTTATAATTGTCCCAAGGCTGAGGAGGCAATCACTGAGGTAACATCAAACCACTTGGAGTCTTGGATCTAACCCTCCAAAACTCAGAGAGGTATCTCTCTATCTAATATAGCTTTATTTGAATGGGATGTTAGTCTAGTTATGAAGTATAAGGTTTGTTTTTAGGAATTGGGTAGGGGCAGAGAAGAGGAACCATTCGGGAATGGAGTCACAAGTTGAGGTTCAATCAAAGACAAGTTCTACAGATAGACTTAAAGGGAAAGGTAGGAACTCTTGTTGGATTATTTGAGTTTGATTTTTTATTTGAAGGAGAATATGAGAGGACCAGGAAATAACAGGGCAATCAAGAATCCTGAAATTAACCATTGAGCAGAAAACATTGATAATTATGTCAAAGCCAGAAACAGAGTGTATGTCTCAACAAATTATGTTCTTTGAACCTCTTTGCATAATTCAAAATATGAATAACTTAAGAAATACAATGGAAACAAATTACAGTGAATAAGAAAAACATCACTACCTAGATTGACATATGAATCATGTAACTGTTGTGATTGTATTATTGGATTGATGAAAAACAGAAGGTTATGTGAGCTCTGATACAAAATTAAATCATGGTCCCCAAATGATCAACCATTGTACATTTGAATATTATAAATATATATAAATATTATCTCCTAGGATCATGAGGTCGAATTCAACAACCTCAGCCAAAAATAGAAACAAATCCCCGAAAATCTTGAATTGACTGACATGAAAGATGGGTCGAACTGCTGAAAATAGGGGTCAACTCAGACATTCGTATCTCCAAAAATATGAAAGTTGTGTGAAAACTGAAAGTGTTTATTGTATATGAGTCCGTCTTGAGAAAAAAACTCTTTCGGTTTTCCCAAATTCATCTTCATATCGCCGAAACAACTCCCGCAAAATCATGACCAAAACAAGAAAAAATGGAAGCCTGAAAAATAGGGCTCAGAGATGGATTTGATTCTCCCAACTGCTGACACTTGTGTAAATTATGGGAGAGGTTATTGTTCTTCAGCCCGTTATGAACAAAATTCTCTCTTTGAATTTAAAAATTCATTCTCGTTTGGTCATAATCACTCTCGGAAACGGACTGGTAAAATTGGAGAAAAAATGGTTTTAATTTTTTGGAAGGGCAGTTTTGGAGGAGTAAAGGTGGTTTTTGAACCCCCCTGAGGTGGTAAATGGTATTGGGAGGGGGGATCCAAGTTCACCATATGGTGACACCTATCCCTGTCAAAACCACTTACTCGGACCCCCCTTTTTGT
>JZKD02S0023366.1:375308-402829 GCA_000966675.3 Picea glauca
TCTATCCAATGCTTACTCGGGACATTGTAGCAAAAGGTATCTCACACATGGCACTCCCATGTGGACTTCTAGAGGCTACTCCCTCTAGAAAAACTAGGTTCAACTCCCCATAGTGTGTGACGTCAAGGTCAACTCCCTTGACGTGTCATCATGTTCTCCACAAGGGATTTGTCCTCATGTGCTCTCCACAAGGGACGTTGGGATATAAGTCCAAACCCACTTATCCTTCTCGAATAAGTGTCCTCACAGATCAACTCAACTCAGTCACAGAGGAGTATGATCTAAACTTCTAGAGGCTACTCCCTCTAGAAACACTAGGGTCAACTCCCCATAGTGTGTGATGTCAAGGTCAACTCCCTTGACATGTCTGTATGTCCTCTCCACAAGGGACATGTCCTCATGTGCTCTCCACAAGGGAAGTTGGGCTATAATCCCAAACCCACTTATCCCTCTCGGATAAGTGTCCTCACAGATCAACTCAACTCAGTCACAGAGGAGTATGATCTGGAGAATGTCTCGGGAAGCTGAAACATTAACACTCCCTCTCAACGAGGGAGGAATTTTCTACCATGCCAAGTCTGTCACAGAGTACTCAAACTTTGTCCTAGTAAGGGGTTTGGTAAGAAAATCAGCAACCTACTCATTTGTAGGAAGGTATTGCACTAGTATTGTCTTCTTCTGCACCATGTCTCGGATGTAATGGTACTTGATCTCAATGTGTTTCAATTTGTCATGAAACACTGGATTCTCTGAGAGCTTCACACAACTCTGGTTATCACAATGAATAACGATGGAATCCAGCACATGTCCAAATAAATCTACAAGGAGCTTGTGAATCCACACTACTTCACAGACTGCCACAATCAATGAAATGTGCTTTGCTTCTGCAGTTCTCAAAGCCATATAAGTTTGTTTCCTTCTACACCAAGAAACCATGGCAGATCCCAAAATGAAGCAACACCCGGAAGTGCTCTTCCTATCCATTGCGCTCCCTGCCTAATCAAAGTCAGTATATCCCTAGAATATCATGTCAATAATGGAAGTATATCTCAAACCATGTCCAATTGTGCCTCGCAGATATCTCAACACATGCTTCGCAACAATCCAGTGTGTCTGTTTCGGTTGACTCATAAACTGGTTAAGTGCACTCACTACATAGAAAATATTTGGTCTAGTGTTAACCAAATACATCAATGATCTAATTAGTTGTTTGTACAGGGTCGGATCAATCTCGTCGAAATCAGAAGAAGACACACTTAGTTTCTTCAGATTTGGCACCATTGGTATAGCCATGGGCTTACAGTTTAGCATCCCAAACTTATTCAATATCTCAATTGTGTACTTCCCTTGACTCGGGAAGATCTCACCAGTTCTTTGCCACGCCTCTAGTCCCAAGACGTTGTGCATCATACCAAGGTCCTTCATCTCAAACTCAGAGGCCAACGCATAGTTGCATTCAACAATAAGGCTCTCTGTATCGGTGAGGAATAAATCATCAATGTAGAGGACCAAAATCAGGGACTCACTGATCTAAAAATGAAGAAGACTTGTAATCTTGAAAATATTTGCAAGTAGAGTTTATGTGTTAAAAGCAAATGGATCAACTTTGCAACACATCATTAATAGGATTTACTCATTCAAGATGCATATAAACAGCAGCATAAACAATGAACAGAAAACACATAACATAGCAAATGATAAAGGAGTTCACCCCTCTCTTGGGCTACATCTCCTGGTCCAGCTTCCAATGGATCATTTGTATTATTTTCTCAAAGTGCTCAAAAATGTGCTTTACAATGCTCAAACTTCCAAATAGACTGCTCCAATGGTTTCAGAACGTCCAAAAACCCCTAGTTGGGCTTTTTCAGCACCTCGTTTGGCCAAAAAGCGAAGAAGTTAGGCTTCCTTGAAGTCTCCCCTTCAAGCTTGTTGTCTCTGCAACTACAAAATACACCTTTGTACATTCAACCTAGCACACACGCTTATTTAAGCGTAAAAACCTGGCACCGAACGCAACCGCGCAAACGGTGTGAACTGTAGGACAGTTATGGGCGCGCCAGCCCCTAACCGCCAAACTCATGGGCACATGTGGTCACCACATGACCTCGCGCTAGGGCAAAACGAGGGCTCTGTTTCCAAGCGAATAGAATAATGACAAGTGGCGGGTAAAACCGTTTCAAAATACCAAACTTAACCCCCCCGCACCCTCCGTGTATGGTCACATGCGAAACCAGGGGCTAGGACTCCGTTTGTAATACGAACTCCCGCGCATACGATATGGTAATGGTCATATGTATAAAGAAATAGAACTGCGGGTCGGGGCTAAGCCCCAGCCCGACCCCCCGCCATATGAAACATTACATAAATTTAAATAGATTATAACCCATATACATAACAAGGAACAATGTGTGGTACGTTGGTTATGCGGACATTGCTAAAGCGCTACACGCGCATGGAGGTCCGGGGTTCAAATCCAATGGACTCCATATAATTTTGAACAACCAACCAATACAATGGTGCCACGTGTCAGAATTTCATTCGTCCTCGGCTACCAATCCGAAATTTCCACATCATCATCTGCCACTTCAGCATACGAACGTACGGGATCTGCCACATCATCGTATGGACTGCCACATCAGCCTGTACGGACTGCCCAGTCAGCGTCCTTTTTTTACCTGTTTGACGATTCGAACAGATCGTGATATCTCTCGCTCCCGACGTTCATTTGAACCCAAACGAGTTGCGTTGGGTTCGCAATGACGAGGCCTACGCTCTCATTCCTTTTGAAGCGATTCCAAGCACTTTGAATTTTTGAGCAAAATTTGATCCCCTGATCACTCACCATTAACAGTATTGTAGTACAAGTTGGGATCAACAACATTTTTGTTGAAGCCCAAACTCATCAAGTGTCCATCAATCCTCGCATACCAAGCTCGAGGTGCCTGCTTGAGTCCATACAAGCCCTTCTTCAACCTACACACATGAGACTCCTTCTCATGTATATTGAAACCATCTGGTTGTTCTATGTATACTTCTTCCTCAATCTCTCCATTGAGAAAGGTTGTCTTCACATCCATATGATGTAGTCTCCAACCCATGGATACTACAAGGGAAATAATCTTTCAGATAGAAGTGTATCGAGCAACAGAAGCAAATGTCTCCTCGTCATTTATTCCCTCCACCTGAGAGAATCCTCTAGCAACAAATCTTATGTTGTGCTTCTTGATGCTCCCATCAGTTATGTGTTTGATCTTATAGATCCACTTGGAAGACACTAAAGACTTCCCCTCGGGTCTTAGAACAATATGCCACACATCATTCTTCATGATGGATTGATACTCCTCCATCACGGCATCTCTTCATACTAGTTGACTAGATGCCTCCTCATAATAAGAAGGCTCATAATCAATTATGTGGCTCATAGTTGTGGCATAGAACGAATATCTCTAAGGTCTCTTGCTCTCTCGGAAGGTACCATGAGGAATTGCATGTCCTTTTTCCTTCTGTAGATTCTGATGAGCCCATGTAGGTATCTTCTGACCTACTGCAATATCTCTGGGAACATCAATGGGATCAATTGGATCAATAGGCTCAACTATCTCCCTCTAAACTGCTTGAGGGTGAGGGGGAGAAGGCATCCTCTAGATCTCATGAAGGATACATATTCCTCAAAGGTAACATCTTTGCTCACCTCAATATGTCTCTGACCAGGGATGTAGATCCGGTATGCCTTCCAAGACTCATTGTACTCCACAAATGTACCCTTTTTGCCTGAAGGGTCTAGCTTGGTCCTTTTCTCCTTGGGTACATGAATGTATATAGGACACCCAAATATCTTGAAGTGTCCAACCTCAAGCTTCACTCATGAACTGTGTCCATACTAGACATCTCGTGGTTCCCTTGTGGAACACATGTTTAATACATATCAAGGTTTCCTCATGGAACCAATGTATTCTCTAAGACACATCGAGGTTCCCTCATGGAGCCAATGTCCCCCAAGACATATCGAGTTTTCCTCACAAAACTAATGTCTTGGTTCCCTCATCTGACCATCTGAGGCACGTCAGTATGAATTCCACATTCTCCCCTACTAGTCCACATAGGACCCTCCGGGGAGAATGTCTCACGTTGTTGCCTCAAACATCAACACATTGACACAAGCTTCATGCTATCTTGACTAAGAGGGCTTGTCACTTCTTCTCACTTCAAAGGAAGTCTACAATGATGACATTAATTTTCCTATTCAAGGAAGTGTAAGTGACCACCTCTAAACCATGTAGACAACAAGAGGAATTCTAAGAAACATTTGAGCTACCACAACGAAGGTTCCCTCAACAACCTCGTGTGGCTTATTTTGATTGTTCAACCTTACACTCGTTTTTCACAGGAAAATGCTAGCTCCACATGCAATAACTAGATTCTTCTATTGAATGTTTAATTTCTGCAATGTACAAATGCAAAGTAAACGATTCATTGTCTTAACTCTTGGAACTTTGAAATTTTGTCTCCCTCGAAACATTGATTCATTCATTTTGTTAAAAGTGGCATTTACATGCACCTCATGAACAGAAAGCTTCTTGATCTTGGACATAAACAAAATAACTTCAGGTTGAATACTAGAGAGCTCTTTCTGCACAACTCCAACATTCTTTGTATATGCATGTAGCCTCTACTTTTCATGCACATTCCATAGGTGGAACTACAACATCCACAAACCCCAATCAGTAGCCTCTTCAGATTTGTTTGCTTCCTACAAAGGCATTTCAAGAGCCTTTGAAAATAAAACACTAGGTATGGAGGCCATTGTGTACCACACAAAAAAAAAATAGGAATAACTCCAATTTGGATCCCAGGCAATCCAAGTTGAGCCTCTGGTGCAACTATGCATCCATGGGAAGCCATTACGTCATCTCCCATAACATGCAACATCTCCAATCATATCCCATAACATGCAACATCACATTTAAAGTATGTCAGTTGTTAGGTCAAGTCCAAAATCCATTTTCCATAGCATTTAATCCAGCATACCTATATGCACTCCATCACATTGCCCTCAGTGCAAACACAATTAAATTTTTCCAGATGTCTCTACATTCTCATACCAAAACATTCACATACAACAATATATTAATCCCTCATTCCAGAGAAACACAAAAATTAACAATAAAGGAGTTAAGGGGTTCTTCCCTCTTTCCAACTCCTTCTTCACAATCTGGAGATTTCAGTCCAGCTGAGTTATTTTTAAGGCATCCTTGTATTTTCATGACATGGCCTAACCGAGCTCATTTGACTGAATGTATTTTCCAACTTTGTCTTTCATTTACCAGTTGCATTTATTTTCATAACTTCTATTTTAAAGCATACAACTATGTCTCATTATTCAGAATTCAATAGTGAGAAAATCATTAACCCTTTTCCCCTTCTTTGCTTCTACAATTTATCCCTCCAGGTATCTTCCTACTTTGTTCCTTGATCAGTCTCAATTAAGTTTATCTTGACCTTTCCTGGATAATAAGAAACATCCTTACAACTGCAAAATTTAGTTCACAATTTATTTATGACATTAGTGCATTCTGCACATCTACCAATTAGATTGGCCATCATTCTTTTGCATGTCTTCTATGCATGCATTATATTTTTTAATGTAATCCAAGATTCTTATATAAATAAGATTTCCATCCCATTTCCTAATCTTCAGCAGTTGTTGAAGTTATAGCTTTGTTCTCCTGACAGATCCTTCATAGAGTCCCTCCACCGGAAACTTTTTCAACATGCAACCGTCTTGTTGCATATCTAATACCATCTGGACTGATCTCAATCTATAATCAGCTTCATCTTTATTAGTTCATGGATTTACCCAATGTTATATAAGGAATATAAGCATGCATTCATTCAACTACACATTCAACATGTGCATCTATCAGTTTGCTTCCCTAATATATTTTTATGCACTCAACCACATGCATCGGCGTGTTGTGTGTCCATCACAAGAACAATTTGCAATTGTCCTATGTTTGTTTATTTAGAATATCTTACTCATGATTTGTTCACAATCATTTCCATGAAACGATTGAAGGTACAATCATGTTTCCTTCTATCATGACAATGAAGCATCCCTTCTCATTTACTCTTTCAACAATTACACTAGCTTATCTTGAGGAAATGGAACAACTTCCTCCTCAAGATATTATTTTATTAGGACAAACTCATACCCTTCTCACAGGGTCAACCAGACATCTGTAGTATTTATTCAATCCTGGAAAGTGTAATTTGTGCCTTACATTCCACCTATTCATGTAGTCATATCATTCTTTTATACCAGGAAGCCTTATAACACATTTAACTTATGCACTTAAGCATGTCCATTTGTACACACATTGTTGTCAACCTGCAAGTTCCATGCTTGCATTTTCCTAGGTCATCCATACACATTGATATTTTAATATCGATTTTCCTGAGATATTACAGTCGGTCATATGACAGGTCTCATGGGTACTCATAATTATGTTGCCCTCTTTTCAAAGAAACAACCAGCAAGAAACCACTCTTTCCCTTTCTGTTACAATCAACATTTCACAATTCAGTAATATAGACTAGGTATTTACATCATTACCCAGGGCAACAAAATGCCCCATTTCCATTTTTCATGCCTCAATTCACTTTTGGTCAGCAGACCTTTTACTAAGGGAGTCCTTTACTAAATTCCCTTTTACTTCTTTTTTATCATACCAAGCCATATTCACATGGCCACCATCCACCTTGGGATGTCAATCTAACCCATTGGTCATCTAGAAATGCTCCAACACTTCCTTTACTAGACTTTATATCAGTCTTCCATTAGGAATTACAGCCTTATCCTTATAAGGCAATAATAGTAGTATTATCATCATTTTATTTATGTTGCTATAATCAGATCGCTCTCATCAAAAAGGTCCATCAGTAGATCATGCCCTACAACCCACTATAGGTCTTACTATATCCATTTGCATGTTACATGCATGCTTACTTATTATTATATACCTTACAACATATCCACACCTTGTATTTTGATGTATAAACAAGTACTTAGATCAATAGGCATATACATCTTCTTAATGCAATCATGAACTTATAAATTGGCTCATATTCCCATCTCACTTTTACCTCTCCTATGAATACTATCAATAGTCATGTTATCGCACAAGTTGTAGGTTGGGAAAAGCCTGACCCAACCACCAAGTGGCGACAACTAAGGGACACTATACCCAATGTCGCCTCGATATAGGTCCCGCAATTCAAGGGTGAATAGGTCACTCTAGGGAGGTGATCTTGGTGAACCTGGGGGGATTGAGATGGGTGGAAGGGAAGGAAGAGAAGTATCCCCCTAAAGGTCAATTATGGAAGAGTAAAATGGCTTTGATGACTCGTATTTGGGTGTTCTAAGGTTGCCAAGTGTTTGGATGCCTGCTAAGGGTGTTTATACCTGCCCGAGACACAAGAAAAACCACACTTGCATATAGTAATGTTAGGTGAAAAAGCAAGTTAAGCTTGTTGTCCCTAATTGCAGCAATAATCAATTATATATATCAGCACATAAAATATAATAAGGGCTGCAAAATAAGTGCTAAAAGTCCAATTGAATAAGCATGAGACAAGCTAGTAAAAAAACTAATTTAACTCAACAATGATAAAGAGACTTTAGCACAAAAGAAAGGTTGTCATAAAAATATAATTGCACTGATATTTATCAGCCTTATGTCTGTAACAAACTTATTATTACAGAAAGGGATTCAACCACTAAAACTTGCTCAAAACTTTTCAAAAGATGTGTTGTACTTTGTAGATTATGTGGGCAGATTTTAGGCAATTTTCAACGATTAAATTAGGAGTTATTGAAGAATTTAATTAGGGTTTTATGCAGCCCTAATGGTTGTAGGTTAAATTTGTAACAACAGTAAAAAATACTTGTAGAAATGAAACGCCCTAGTGGCTGAAGAAAACATTCATAGCATAGATTTGATTCCACTAGGAACAACTTCAAAATCATGAAATTTTGCGCTTCCCAAAGCAACCATTTTATATCTCCAATGAAACAAGTGATGACTAGTTCCTTTAATGATTGGTTTAATGGAGTCAATAAAAGAAAGAGCTAGAGGTACTATGTCCTTGGGGGTGTAAATCCTCTTACTCCCTAAGGCAAGTATCTCTAGATAGGGTTTAGACTAAGAGGGTGTATGCACTTATACTTCTCTTAGTAGACACTTATTAAACTAACAATACTTAAGCATAAAATGATGGAGGCTAAGGTGGGGGTGTATGCCCTTATACTTCCCACCTAGCTCTAGAAAAATTAACCTTGACTTGAATAGAAAATGATAGCACAAAGTAAAAACCTTACCAATTCAAGGAAAAAATGCTAAGACAAACCACCACAATAGCAAAAGAAGAGTCTTCTGAGACTAGCGCATCACTTCCACCAACCAATAACCAATAAAGTAGCCATACATAAGAGCACAAGAGAGAAAATAACCAAAGATAGTGAAAATTTCAGTTCAAGGCCTCTCCAAATGGGAGAGTTATGTGTCTATAAAATGAGATCTTATGATCTCTATTTACACAAAATGTCACTAACATAGTTTATTCACATAATTTTATGGTAAACCAAAAGATTAGGGGTCAACAACCCTAATCTTTCCCCTTTACACAAATAATATTAAACAATTCACTTAAAATTTTCTTTTACACAAAAAGAAACCTTAACTTAAGGTGATGTCACCCCTTTAGGGGACGTTTTGACACTAGGAGCAAGTCGTTGGTGTTGGAGAAGTGTAGTTAGGATTCCCAAAGCCAAATGTCAATCATTTGGGTCATTTCTTCATTGTCAAAGCCTCATTCTCCTCAAAACGTCCTTGTGTCAATGAATAATAACTTCACCACCAAACCCTAGCCCCCCTAGATGATGTCATGCCTCCAAAGGTGATGCTTTGCCTCTCCTAGGAAAAGTGTTTGGCATGTGAGGGCTAGGTTGTGTCATCCACAATGTATTCTAGGCCTCTGAAGGTGTGTCTCTCTCATCCGGCATGTTGGCCCTTAGCATCCAACCTGTGGGATTCAATCCCCATGGAAGCCCAAGCTAGGCGTGTTCCTCCAAAACAGTTCACCAACTAGGTCCTACAAAGAAAAATAAGCACGCCCTCCAAGGATCTCAAGTCAAAATATCATGATGAGTAAATAAAATCAATAAATGAGCCACTTAAGCATGTGAAACAAATATTACCCTATCAAACAAGTAAGTGCTCAAAGACATTATGTGACTTGCCAAGCTTGGATAAGGGAGTGTTGACGAGGTGTCATGTTATTGTGTAGATCTTTCCTTAGGTCAAGGAGTGTTTCCAAGAGATCCCTCTCTAAGCCATGTAAAGTGGATTAAGTGCTTAAGGATCAAGACACAATGGGCATGGGGTTCATGACATACAAGGGGTTGTAGTTTCTCTTTCATGGGTGCCTTTGTAGAGGGTGTGTGCCATCTTCGTTTGCAATGCAATTTTTTCCAAGCCCATCGTTTTTGCATTCTTTTTTTCTTTCAAGTTTTAAAGACAAGTTGAAGTCCATTGTCCTAGCATGGTCTCTAGAAGATGACAGTGTCACTCACAAATACCTTGTGGAAATGAGAAGGTTGGCTCGTGATGAAACCCCCTTTCTCTCAGTTGTGAAATTGAAAGCCACTACCCTGGCTTGGTGGCCAGATGATGGTAATGTCATACTACTAGATACCCATGATCATGATATTTCGTCTCGTGATGAGACCTCCTATCCTCAAACTAACCCCCTAAGCATTCATAATCATTTATTCTTGTGGGTACCCCTTTCTTACTGAGAAACACTTCATTGTTTTCGCAGAGGATCCCTGGGCAAAGCATCTGGAAGGTTTATATATAGGATTTTATATTTTTTAACCAACAACAATCCCTCTATTCCTTCAGCCCCTTCTTCCCATAGAATGAGGGAAAACCCCTTCTTGGGTCAATACATCGTAAAATCCCAAGAGACAAGGAAAATGGGGGGGGTTTAGTGATGGAAAGTGGTAATTATGTCTAGGAACAGTATGATGGCTCTTTAAGGGAGTTCCTGGTAGTAAACTCATTTCGAGGAAGACCACTTACTAGGGAACAATGTCAACCACCAAGGTGAAACAGGGAAAAATCATATTCTCCAAGCATTTGTCATGAAATCTAAAGTAGTATAAGATACAACATACTCAAATTCCTCAAATATTGAAATGACACTCACCATAATACCTTACTTGTACCTCATGGAGCAAGGCCCGGTGCCTCTCGGAAGCCAGCTGGTGTGGTGGATGCCATTAGAAAATGTTGACCTCTGTAGTGGTGAGAAGGGTCTCCATCTGTGCAAATGGATATTGTTGGTCATGTAGTGTCTCGAAACTCCATATCTGCAACTTGAGGGCCTCGAGACATGATCTCCTTAGTTATCCCACAAAATGGGGATAGCATATAGCTCCTACTTGGGGACATGTGCTTGTCGTAGAGTGCATGAGAACCGCAGCATATCATGGTAGACCTGTTCTTGCCAAAACTTAGACAAAAGCATAAGAGCATCTAGGGTGGTGCTATCACCCTTCATCAATAAAAATCCAAAATAAAAACTAATCTAGAAAAGAAAAAAATTGACATTTTTTTCAAAAAATTATAAACTAATCATGAAATCAATATGCAAGTGGAGAAAAATGAAATATGAGATGCATCTAAACTAATATAAGCAATCAAGATGCAAATGCAAGGAAATCAAAATGACCTACCTACTTACCTGGGGCCTTGGGGCCCTGAAGATCAAATGATGGGTGATGTCAAGTGAAGTCATACAACCAGTGAAACCAGCTAATCATCCCATCAAAGTATCTCCCCATGTGCTTAATCATGTAATACAACAAATATAAATCAAGCATATAATAATCATTAGTATAAATACACATATAATCGATCATGAAATAAAACTCATGGAGATGGGTTGGAGGGAGGAAATCTTGTTAGAAAGAATATATGCAATTATGATCATCCAAGGAATATTTCGTGAAGTGATAGCCACAAAATCGGTCAATCCATCTCCGAAGGGTGCTATCATATGTAGATGAAGGCTTATCTTCATGATATATTCTTCCTAAATATTGAGAGGATATGAGAGGTCCCAAGAAGACCTCATGATTTCCCTGAGAAGAGGAGATGAGTCTAGAAAGAGAAAAGTGTGCCCTCTTCGTCTTCGAACCCCTGTAGAAATCCTCAATAAGAAATTACTTCATCTTTGTAGGGTGAGCCTCTGATCGCTCTAAGGTTGCCATGTCCTGGTATTCCTGCACAATTGAGGACGAAGGTGGTTGCGAGTTCTCAAAAAAATATGTAATCATGTCATCATCAGGCTCCCAAGCGCATGAAAAGTATTCCTCTGAAGATGACAACTCAAACCCATTTTCTTGAGGTCTACCCTCAATGTTGTAAATGGGGTCTCTATCAAAAATGAGATGACCAAAATCCCACTTGTATCTTCCAGTCTGTATGAAAATGTCGATATGCTCATTGTTATCGCGCAATATGTACTTTCCCAAATCCCAAGGAAAGTAGGGGATATTGGCATAACAAACAGGATATCTTAATAGGAAATTCCCAATTTTTATGGATAGGAAGGGTCTACCCCAGGGGAGGCATCCCTGGTAGCCTAAGGGGCTGGAAAATTAGGGTTATGGTTAAGATATATTCCCCCCTCTCATTGGTTACCAAAGTCACTAAGTCTGTGTCTAAAAGATGAGGTTAATGAAGTGCTTGATTTACATACCCAGAACAAGACAATATAGCATGCATATACAATAATTCCAAGTACAAATATGATAATAACACCTCAATAGACAATGGACACTGAAAATAAGTGCTAGCTAATATAAAATTGGAGCATTTAATACGTTTACAACAACAATTGATAAAATGTAACAGCTACAACAAATACTCCTCGGAAAAGTTTGAAAAGACAATGAAAAGATAGTATTGACTAAGTTGTATGATAATAACTTGTCATAAGCGATTTCTGAAATGGTTATCTAGCAATTAATATTGAGTATGCAGAAAATTTTCTACAATTAGATGGTTGTAGAAAACATTTATAACAATAGCAAATAAGTTAGTGATCTAGGCTAAACTAGGGTTAGAGATAGTTAGTAAAATATTAGTAAAAGCGTGTTTGAGTGTTTAATCAATCCTTCAATAAGAGAGAGGTGAGAACTAGTGCCTTCTAAGGCTTATGGAGTCAAGCAGACGACTTCTTCTAAGGTTGCAAATCAATTTGATAATGCACAAAAGTCTAAGAGGGAAAATGCATAGGATAAGTAGTAACTTAAGTCCCCCTATGCATTGACCTCAAGAGACAAGATTATAGGGTGCAGAAATTCTAGGCCCTGACAACTTGCTCTCCTTAGGCTTCTTATGGGGTAAAACTTATGCAAAGATAACTAAGTCAAAATCCTTAGAGTGCTAGCAATTTAGGGCTCTAGGGTTTCACTAGGCACTAGATCAATTCAATGAAAAGTTTGGCAAATAGAAAGTAAGAAAGTAGCAATTTAAGTTCCTTACTTCAAGCATTAAGTATACCATGCAATTTCATAATCTTGTATGAGCAAATAAAACCATACACAAACCATTCAATAGATGACAAAAAATGCAGATTTTACTTACTTGCACCAAGAAAAATCATGAAAATACCATGCAACATCACCATAAAAACTTCTAAGATTGAACCAAGTTGCAAAAATAGCCTTATACAAGAGTGTGCCTCACAATTTCAGCCAATATCCCTCACTAAAGCGCAAATTTCAGACCTATTCTCTTGTGTGAGAAGTTGTGATGATAAAAATGAATGTACCTTATGCTTATTTATACAAAACTTTGACCTTTAATTAATTTTAGGTCAAAAACAAGGCCTACCTGGCCAATTTACAATAAAATTCAATTTCAACATAATAAAAAATAATTAGCATCTAAAGACACCTCCAAGGGTGACGTCGTTCCCTTTTAGGGTGACGTTGAGGCCTAAAGGTGGAACTTTGAGCCTAAAATGTATGGTGCTTGGCCTCCAAAGTCCCTAGATGATGCCCACACGTGCCACCAGGCTCATAAATGCCTCCAAAATGAAAACCCTGGCTCTGGATGACATTTAGGGTCGTGATGGTGACGTCCAGGGCCCTCAAGGGATAATGTCCATGTGGAAGAGCAAGGTACCCCTGGGTCAAGGTCTTCCAAGGTGCCTCCAAAGGAGACATCCTTATTTTTCCCAGTGCAAATATTCAATTTCTTCTTACCCCTGGTTGGGGTTGCAGCATCCATTTGTGGGATTTAAGCCCCCATGAAGGTCTGAGCTAATGATTCCCTCATGTGTACCTATCCACCAGGAAAGATATTGCAACAACCACAAGTACGCCCTCCAGGGGTTCATAAGTCACAGGGATCATAGCATGTAAATCACATCCAATAATTAAATTACCCAAACATGTGCATCAAACCCCCCTTAACCCAGAAAAATGCTCAAAGACGTTATGCAACTTGAAAATATAGGTTTGGAGAAGTTCTAAAGGTGTCTTATTGGGATAAACTCTCTTAACTTTGGGGTGTTTCCCAGGTGGGATCTAATCCAAGTCATGTAAGTGTATGAGGTGGCATAGGGTAAGTATTTGGGCATGGAGTGTAGGTAATAACAAAGAAATGTAAAGTCTTGCATGTGGGTGCCTTTGTAGAGGGCGAGTTGTACTTTGTCATAAATGCAATTGTTTCCTAGCCCATTCATTTTGTTTTACTCTTAGATTTATTTCTTTTGATCTTTTTCTCTTGTGCTTCAAGGAAATAGTTGAGGTCCATTGTCCTAGCTTGATGACTAGAGGTGACAACGTTATCCACAAACATTTCACAGAAATGGGAAGGATGGCTCGTTGTGAGACCCAATTTCACTTGGCTATGCCACCAAGAGCCACTACCCTGGTATGGTGACCAGATAGGTAGTATTTCCATATCTCTACATGCACATGGTCATAATAGGTTGGCTCATGATGAGACCTCTTATCCATCAACTAGTACCTTGAGTGTTCATGTTTATCTTGTGGGTCCACTTTTCTTATTAAGAATCTTTTCAATGCTTTCTTGGGGATCCCTGGGTGAAGCATCTTGAAGGTTTCAAAATTGGCTTTTAACTCTTGCCAACTACTTTTACCCTTTGGGCCTTTAGCCCCTTCTTCCCACAAGGTAAGGTACAAACCTTCCTAGTGTAGCCAATCTCAATTCCCAAACAAGGATAGGGGAGATGAAAGGAGTAAAGATGGAAAGTGGTAAGTATGGAGGGAATGAATGATGAATTTTCAAAGATCCACCCAATAGCAACCCATCCTAAAGGGAAATCAACTTACTAGGGCACCATGTCACCCTTCCAGGTATGAACGAGGCAAAGAGCATAATTTCCAAGCAAACGTCATGAAATGAGGAAGGATTCAATACAACATGTTCAAGTGCTTCAAAACCAGAGTGATACATACCATGATACTTGGACTCATTACCTCATGGAGAAAGACTCACCGCTACTTCAGGACCAGGCTAGTGTGATGGATACTGTTGTTGGTGATACGTGGATTGCACTGAAGAAAAGAGGGGGCCTCTAGGTCCATGCTCAAGTCGCATGGCTCTCGATACTCCATGTCTAGGACCTTTGGGCCTCGATATGTGATCTCCTTAATTATCCCTAGGCTATGGGATAACACTCATCAACCGTGCTGAAGGGTTCTTTCATAAGACTATCAGTATGATTGAAAATGACATATATTTGTCTTCATGTGCAGGAGGATGTTAGTTTTGGAGCTTGATTATCTTCCTGATTCATAGGTCCTTGTTTTCAGCCATGTTTATACCCCATGAAGAATATACACCCCTCCACGCAGGGGGGTTGCAAGGGGGGCTTGTCCCCCCTACGAGGTCCGAGGGAAAGCGGGCCCCCGAAGGAAAAAATTCATTGTAAATGTATATTTTAATTTCATACTAAATCTGGATTGTTCATTATAAGGTTGCAGATCTTACAGTAGAAGTTATGTTAGGGTTTTTTTCCCTAGAAGGAAACCCTCTTTTATGAGGGAATTGTATTGTGCCTATGTATCATGGAAAATATTGTATTCTGGGAGAGGATACTATGAGAGAAAGAAGAGGAAGTTACAAGCGGGTGTATTGTAGGTTGTATACCTGCATTTGTTGGATAATAATAAAGGAAGGACCTAGAAATTTCTTTTGGTGGACGTAGCCCACACTGGGTGAACCACGTATATATGTGTCTCTATTGTATTGTGTATCTTTTGTGTTTTATTTCCGCATTTGTCTTATTTTATTTCTCTGTGATCCTTATTTTCTAACAAATGGTATCAGAGTGAAAGGTAACTCGCAGGAAAAGAGGGTTCCTAGTTCGAGTGGGAGCAATGGCGGAAGATGGAAAGTTTAGGGTCAAGAAATTTAAGAGAAAAAACTACCAGTTATGGAAGATGCAGATGGAAGATAATTTATATCAAAAGGATCTATTCCTACCATAGGGTGGAATATCAAAGAAGCCGATAGCCATGAAGGACAAAAAATGGGAGGTTCTTGACATAAAGGCACTAGGAACGATACGGCTAAGCCTGGCAGCGTCGATGGATTTAAATATTTAGAAAGAAAAGACAACGGAGGATTTGATGGACGCATTGGCTAAACTGTATGAAAAACCCTTAGCATCCAATAAGGAATTTCTAATGAAGATATTATTTAATACGAAGATGTCAGAAGGTGGGTCTGTTGCAGATCATTTAAATGAATTGTATATGGTTATTAATCAACTAAGTTATGTAAAAGTGGACTTTGATGATGAGGTCAGGCCTCTTCTAATCTTGTGTTCATTGCCAGAGAGATGGAATAGCTTGGTCATGGTTGTAAGTAACTTTGTCTCTGGTTCAAACACTTTAAAATTTGATGATTTTGTTGGTGTTATCCTTAGCGAGGAAATGCGAAGGAAAATCACAGGTGAGACATCAGGTAATGCGTTAAACATGGAGAACAAGGGAAGACAAAAGGATAGAGGAAAGGGATCAGAGAACCATTAAAATTATAGGAAGGGCAGATCCAAATCCATACTGGGAAAGATAGAGTGTTGGAATTGTGAGAATAAAGGACATCTGAATAAAGACTGCAAAGCTCCAAAGAAACAAAGAGATGGACAGCAGGAGAAAAATCAAGAAGCAAATGTAACATGTGATGTGTTACAAGATTCTTTGATTCTTTGTATAGATAATATTTATGAGTCTTGGGTAGTATATTTAGGGGCTTCACTTCATGTCACACCTCATAGGAAACATTTTCTAGATTATGTTCAAGGTGATTTTGGACAGGTTCATTTGGGTGATGATGCACCATGCAAAATTGTTGGAATAGGAAAGGTAAAAATAAAGAAAAGGAATGGAAACCAATGGTTGTTGAAAGAGGTAAGACATGTTCCAGATCTAAGGAAAAATATAATTTCAATAGGGAAGTTGGAAAGTGAAGGTTGTATATCCATATTTACAGATAAGGTGTGGAAGGTCACCAAATGATCATTGGTGATAGCAAAAGGAGAGAAGGTAGGTACATTCTATTTATGTACTAGTAATACTAACACTTCTATCTATTTAGCTTCTACAGGAGTGGATATGGCATTGTGGAATCATAGGCTTGGACACATGAGTGAGAATGGGATGCAGATACTTCGCAAAAGAAATTTGTTGCCAGATCTTAAACAAATTGATTTGGATTTTTGTGAGCATTGTGTTTATGGAAAACAAAAGAGATTCATATTTCTCAGAGTCAGAAAAGAAAAGAAGAGTGAAAGGTTAGATCTTGTGCATACAAATGTATGGGGACCAACTCAGGTATCATCTCTTGGTGGCTCTCATTATTATGTTACTTTTATTGATGATTCAACTAGAAAAACTTGGATCTATTGCATTCGACAAAAATCTAATTCTTTTGATACTTTTAAGAAATGGAAAGCTTTGGTTAAGAATGAGACAGGAAAAAGGTTGAAGTGTCTCGAATCAGAAAATGGAGGTGAATATTGCAGCAAGCATTTTGATGATTATTGTTCATACCATGGGATTCGTAGAGAGAAAATAGTTCCAAGAACACCACAAAAAAATGGTGTGTCAGAAAGGATGAACATGACAATCATGAAGTTTGCAAGGAGTATGATATTGCATGATGGGTTGCCCTTACAGTTTTGGGAAGATGCTATAAATATTTTTGTTTACTTAATAAACATAGGACCTTCAAGATCTTTGGATGGTGGAATTCCAAAAAAGGCATGGATAGGTAAAAAGGTAAACTATTATTTTTTGAAGACTTTGGTTATGAAGCATTTGTCCATATTGATAAAGAAAATAGAACAAAGCTTGAGGCAAAATCCAAGAAGTGTACCTTTATTGGATACGATGTTAATGATTTTGGTTATCGCTTATGGTATTATGAAAATCACAAAATCATTAGGAATAGAGATGTCATATTCAATGAGAAGGTCATGTACAAATATCAGTTGTAGGGAAAGAAATAGGAAAAAGAAAAACCAGAATACACAGTGCTTGATGAGATCACTGAAAAAGAAATTTCAAAGGTACCAGAAAATAAAAATTTACAACAACAGGAGCAGTAGGTACCTCAAACTCCTGCAAGTGTTGTTAGAATATCTACCAGGTTAAGTAGAACCCTTGAACGATACTCTCCTTCATTGTATTATTTATTGTTGATTGATTCTGGTGAACCGGAATGTTATGAAGAGGCAATGTAGGTATACACTAAAAAGAAGTGGGAGCAAGGCATAAAAGAGGAAATGGATTCTCTGGTAAATAACCAGACTTGGGACTTGGTTTGGTTTCCTACAGGAAAAAGAGCATTGCAGAATAAATGGGTTTACGAGTTGAAGGAAGAAGATGGAAGCAAAAAGTGGTACAAGGCTAGACTTGTTGTAAAGGGGTTTGCACAAAAGAAAGGTATAGATTTTGATGAAATATTTCCTCTTATTGTTAAGATGACTTCAATTAGGACTATTGTAAGTCTTGTGGAAGTAGAATATTTACATCTTGAACAATTATATGTAAAAAAATATTTCCTCCATGCAGATTTGGAGGAAGAGATTTATATGCAGCAGCCACAGGGGTATAAGGTCAAAGGGAAGGAAAATTTGGTATGCGGATTGAAGAAGAGCTTGTATGGCCTAAATAAATCTCCAAGGTAGTGGTATTTGAAGTTTGACAGGTTTATGACAGAACAAGGTTATAGTAGATGTCATTCTAATCACTGAGTTTATTTTAAAAGGCTAGAAAATGAAAGTTATATTATACTTCTATTGTATGTAGATGACATGCTTTTTTCAGGTTCTAATATGTAGGATATAAATGTGCTCAAGAATAAATTGGCTAATTCATTTGCGATGAAGGATTTGGGTGCTGCAAACAAAATCCTTGGTATGAGAATAACAAGAGACAGGAAAAATTGTGAATTGACATTGTCTCAGGGTGAGTACATAGAGAAGGTGTTGGAGAGGTTTAGAATGCAAAATGAAAAACCAGTTAGTACACCTTTGGCTAGCCATTTGAAATTAACCAAGGAAATGTGTCCCAAGACACAGGAGGAGATAGAATACATGTCTAGGGTCCCTTATTCATTAGCAGTTGGCAGCTTGATGTATGTGATGGTTTGCACAAAACCAAATATTGCACATGCAGTGGGAGTTATGAGCAGGTATATGAACAAGCTAGGTAAAGAACATTGGGAGGTAGTAAAGTGGATTCTCAGGTATTTGACAAGTACTACTACTCATGCATTATGTTTTGGAGGTCCAGACACTATTCTACAGGGATATGTTGATTCAGATATGGCAGGTGATAAAGATAGCAGGAGGAGCACCATAGGGTATGTTTTTATTGTAGATGGAACAACAGTAAGTTGGATTTTGAAAATGAAAAAGGTTGGTTCACTTTCAACAAAAGAAGCAGAGTATGTTGTTTCTACATAGGCTAGTAAAGAAATGATTTGGTTACAGAGGTTTATGGAGGAATTGGGAAAGAAGCAGGAGAATAGCAGGTTGTACTGTGACAGCGAGAGTGTCATTCATCTTGCAAAGAACTCAGCCTTCCTTTCAAATACTAAGCATATATAGCTCAGGTACCATTTCATACGATCTGTCTTGGAAGATGGACATTTGAAGTTGGAAAAGATACATACTAGCTAGAATCTTGAAGACATGTTAACAAAGGGAGTAATCAGGGAGAAATTGAGTTCATGCTCAGTTTCAGTTAGTCATCAAGCATGAAGGTGAAGATGATAAATTTTCTAGGTCCAAGAAGGATCATAGTCCAGCACATACAACAGCGGTGGAGTTGTTGAGATCAATCTCCAAGTGGGAGATTATTGGTTGTGGAGCCTGATTATCTTCTCGATTCATAGGTATTTGTTTTCAACCGTTTTTATACCCCATGCAGACTGTACACCCCGGAATATTGTACACCCCTCCACGTGGGGGGGTTGTAGGGGGGCTTGCCCCCCTGGAGATTTCGGGGTCTAATCCCCTTGGCTGGGGGGCTCCGGGGGAAAGCAGGCCCTCGACGAGGGTTCGAGGGCGAAGCCCTCGAAGGAATAATTACCTTATAAATGTATATTGTAATTTCATAGTAAATCTGGACTATTCATTATAAGGTCACAGATATAATGGTAGAAGTTATTTTAGGATTTTTTTCCCTACAAGGCAAACCTCCTTTATGAAGGAATTTTATTGTGGCTATGTATCATGGTGAAGATTTTATTCTGAGAGAGGAGATTGTGAGAGAAAGAAGAGGAAGTTACAATGGGTGTTTTGTAGGTTGTATCCCTTAATTTGTTGGATAATAATAAAGGAAGGACCTAGAAATTTATTTTGGTAGATGTAGCCCACACTAGGTGAACAATGTATATATGTTTCTCTATTGTATTGTGTATCTTCTATGTTTTATTTCCGCATTTGTCTTATTTTATTGCTCTACGGTCCTGTTTTTCTAACAGAGGAGTAGAGGCATGGACGTCTTCAACTGGATCTTCAATTTCTTCATCATTGAGACTTGTCGCTTCTTCAACATCATGTGCAAGAGAAGAGAAAGGTTGGATAAACTCTCCTTCATCAAGCGGGATCAAAGATAACGGTGCCTAAATATGTTGTGCTTTATCATAATTCTTCTTTCTTCTCATGGACACGCCCATCCATCGCCTCTTCATCATAAGAGGCTTGATCCTTAGTGCATAGTTCTTTGCTCGCTTTTCTTCAAGAAAATCTATCATATCTGAGGTTTCCTTCAATACTTATTCACTTATGAGGTCATGGAATAAAGTATCATCAAGATATTCGAAAGGGTCACAACTCATTGTGTTCTCTTATTTATGACTTTCTTCATATGGTTGTTCTTCGATCACTTCTTCGTCATCAAGGGGAGGAAACAACCCTCTTATGTGATTCATCATTTCCTTAGCATCTCTATTGGCATCCTTTTCCTTTTCCATCTGTAAAAATTCCATATTCGAGTCATAACAAGTTATGGATGAGGGTTCATCCCATGGTGCCATAATTACATTGACTTAAAAGACACCTTAATGGAGTCGCCAAGTGAGATCAAGTCTCACCAAAGGAGGGAAAGGGAGAAAAAGAGAAAGGTCGGTACATGGAAGGTGGAGTCGCCAGACAAGTTTCAAGGGAAACTTATCAAGGGTGGAAAAGGGAACATTCTTCAATGGAGTTTCCATGCAATATAAGGGATAGAGGCTTTGGGAGGGAAGATTTCCAAAGATTCATTGGGGCATGAAGAGGATTCAAAATCCTCCTTGACAGTGGTGCCAAAATGTTATCGCACAAGTTGTGGGTTCGGAAAATATTAACCCAACCACTAAGTGGTGAAAACTAAGGGACATTATACCCAATGTCACCTCGATATATATTCTACACTTAAAGGGTGACTAGGTCACTCTAGGGAGGCGATCTCGATGACCTTGGGGGGATTGAGATGGATGGAAGGGAAGGAAGAGAAGTATCCCCCTAAAGGTCAATGATGGAAGAGGAAAATGGATTTGATCACTTGTCTTCGGGTGTTCTCAGGTTTCCAAGACTTTGGATTCCTTTTAAGGGTGTAAAGTTGAATGCCATTGTCTTGGCATGGTGTCTAGAAGATGATAGTGTCACTCACAAATACCTTGCGGAAATGAGAAGGTTGGCTCGTGATGAGACCCCCTTTCTCTTAGTTGTGAATATGAGAGACACTACCCTAGTTTGGTGGCCATATGATCATAATGTCGTACTTCTATATACCCATGATCATGATAGGTCGACTCATGATGAGACCTCTTATCCTCCAACTAACCCCCTAATCATTCATAATAATTTATTCTTGTGGGTCCCCCTTTCTTACTGAGAATCACTTCATTTATTTCTCGGAGGATCCCTGGGTGAAGCATCTGGAAGGTTTATATATAGGCATTTATCTTTTTTAACCAACAATAATCCCTCTGGGCCTTCATCCCCTTCTTCCCATAGAATGAGGGACAACCCCTTCTTGGGTCAATACCATAAAATCCCAAGCGACAAGGAAATGGGGGGGGAGGGTTTAGTGATGGAAAGTGGTAAGTATGGCTGGCAATGGTACAATTTATCTTCAAGGGAGTTCCTAGTAGCAAACCCATTCTAAGGAAGACCACTTACTCGGGTACAATGTCAACCACCAAGGTGAAACAGGGAAAAAGGAATAATGTCCAATCATATGTCATGAAATATAAAGCAGTCTAAGATACAACAAATTCAAATGCCTCAAATATTGAAATGACACTCACCATAATACCTGACTTGACCTTATGGAGAAAGGCCTAGTGCCTCTCAGAAGCCAGTTGGTGTGGTGGATGCCATCAGAAAATCTCGACGTCTGTGGTGGTGAGAAGGCTCTCCATCTGTGCAAATGGATAATGTTGGTCATGTAGTCTCCCGAAACTCCATATCTACAAATTGAGGACCTTGAGACATGATCTCCTTAGTTATCCCACAAAATAGGGATAACAAGTCTAAAGGACTATTCTTTAGTTGTCTAACCAGATTGTCCCAACAACATTCTCTATCATTACAGATCAGTTAAATTGACCTTACACATTTTATATCAGTCCTATAGACATGAGAACTTATTCTTACAGGCTCTTAGGCTTGTTATTTATGCAGTAATTAATACTTCCAAGGATTCCATAAATCCATACTAAAATCCTTTAACCACAAGGAATTTCCTATAAGGGTATTAGACCTTACCAAACAATAATCTTAAGGGATAGGGTTCTATCATCCCATACTTAAAGGTAGCATTAAGGCCACCTGCTTACTCATTTGGTAGCCTGATACAATCCTATAGAAAGATTCTACTATTTTTGCCTCCTTTTGCACTCAAGTCTTGACATTAATGCTTATTGGCATATTCCTATTCTNAGGAAAAGTTGGTGCTGAGAGAGTAGATGGAGAACGCGGTCCACATGAGCAAGATGGTCTTTCCAGGTTTTGCTATAAATGAGGATATCATCAAAGAAAACTAAGACAAAATGACTGAGAAAAGGGCGAAAGACATGATTCATGAGGCTTTGGAAGGTGGAGGGGGCATTACACAAGCCAAAGGGCATGACCAAAAAATCATAGCGGCCCTCATGAGTTATAAAGGCAGTCTTAGGAATGTCTGCCTCTTTCATACAGATCTGGTGGTAGCCAGAATGAAGATCAACTTTAGTAAAGAACTAGACGCCACTCAATTCATCCAAGAGGTCATCAATGACAAGAATGGGAAATTTGTCTTTAATGGTGAGTTTGTTGAGGGCGCGGAAGTCAGAACACATGCGCCAAGAACCTTCTTTCTTTAGGACCATGACCACAGGAGAAGAGTAGGGGCTTGTACTCGGGCGGATAATGCCTGCGTTAAGTAGTTCTTGAACCATTTTCTCAATTTCATTTTTTTGGGAAAAGGGGTGACGATAGGGACGAATATTGGGAGGGAGGCTTCCTTGGATAAGGGGAATGGGATGATCATGAACACCACAGGAAGGCGGGAGTCCCTGGGGAGTGGAAAAGACCACTTGATGTTTAGAGAGGATGGATTGGAGGTCTTGCGGCACAGAGGATGTCTCAATTGCATGTATGGCATGGAGTTGGGCAATAATGCCATAATGACCTTTTTTGAGCAGTTTTTCCATGCGATGGAAACTAATGATCTCTAGTGAACCAACGGTGATGCCTTGGAAATAATATTTTTGACCCTCCTGGTCAAATTGCATGGTTAATTCCTTGAAATCCATGAGAATGGGACTCAAAGTCCTTAGCCAGTCTGCACCCAACACAATGTCACAACCGCCCATGTCAATAGCAAACATATGAGATTTCAGGTGGTAGTCACCAATTTGGAGATGCACATTTTCACAATACCCTCCACATTTCATGGAGTCGCCATTGGCATTCACGATTTGGAAATTATTGACTGCATGGATATAGCAATGAGTTTCTTCGGCAATGTAGCGATGAATAAAATTATGGGTGTTGCCACTATCAACTAGAATGATGACCTTCCTATGCTTAATGTAACCAATTATCTTGAGGGTTTTGGGAGCAGAGAAACTGGTGAGAGCATTTAGGGAAATGACTGGTTCTACTTCGGGAGGGTCTGAGGGATCCGTGGTTTCAGGTGACTTAGACACAAGGGGAGGTTCAACATCCTCTTTTGAACCATCCTCCGAGATGGCCATAAAAATCTTTTGTTCCTTACACTTGTGGCCCAAAAAATATTTGTCATCACAATTATAACAAAGGCCTTTGAGTTGGCGTTCAACCATTTCAGCCCTGCTCAATTTTTGGATCTTTAGTGGAGAAGAGGGAGTAGTGGGATTTACTGGTTTAATGCGAGGAATAAAGGAGGGTTTCTGGTTTTGAGAAGATACAACTTGTTGTGCTTCTTTAGCTCTTTTAGTAGCCTCCACCCAACTCTGAGGCCGAGCCATGAGGACATGGGCACAAATCTCATCCTTGAGGCCACTGATAAAACATTCTTGGAAAAAGGCATCAGACATGCCCTCTGTCCTAAAAGCCAGGTGCTCAAAAGAAGCTATAAATTCNAGTCTTCCAATATAAATAAAGTATATTTGTTTCAATTTTCTCAATAAAATCCACATACCCTTTTCTTATATGTGATGTTGTTTCTCTCAATTTTTTATAATCACACGCAATTCTAAATGTAGTGATTAACTTTATTTTGTAGCTGATGTAACTTGTTTATATAGTATTAAAAAGGATCAATATCTAAAATATAAAAAAATCATGACAAAATCTATGATAACATGATGAAATCTACTAGTTAGACAATGAAAAATGAGAACATGCCAAAGTGTCTTAGAAAATAAAACTGTGACCACTGTAAGTAGCATAAAATTGTAACCATTGTATGTAGATGCAAATCGACACGTCATGATTTAAACCAACCCAACCCAATTGTGGATGACAAGTGGTTGGCATTCTTTTTTTAGTGGTGAATTTCAAAGATTGACATTTTGTCTACAAAACAACTTAGAGGCTAGTGTATGGTGTCGAGTGATTCAAGTTTGAGAATTTTTTACCACTTTCGTTAAATGGTGTGTAATTATTTTCCATGGTTATTCAATACACACTACTCTATAGTACAAATTGAAGCATATATAGCTTAATAGTTAATTGATAATAAAAAATAAAAATAAAAACATGTAAAAATGTCTTAGAAGAAATAATTGTGAGGATTGTAGGTCACTGTAAATAAACATATCATAATCGAAAGGAGTAGCTAAAATATGAAAATTTGACAACTTACTTTTTGGTATGGTGTAGGTAAGACAATTACTTGTCGGGACAAGGATTTGTTACTATGAACGAAAATGACAGGAAGCTTGCAAGAGTGGCATTAGAGGAAAGGGGCGATGGAAAATGTTATTTCCCTTGCTATGATTGCAGAGGCTTGCAAAAGAAAAGACTTTTAATAACAAATGCTCAAAGACATTGTAGGGATAAGGGGCATGCCGAAGGTGGTTATGAATATCGTCCCTTGGCAAGATGATTCAATATTTAATGTATTCTCTATAATAATCAGTATGTCATGAATTGTAGTAATATTTCTTATTGGGATTTTTATATTTTCTATACACACTAACTTTTCTACATTGTATTTAAATATATAGACGATGCCGCCAAAATGTCGACCTCCAGAGAGTTATTTGCCAAGTACTAGCAGAAATACTCCTTTATAGGTTGATGAACTTCAAGATCAGAATATTGAAGTTGCTGATCAAGTTATTAATAATGATATGGATGGAGATAACGTTAGTGATTCAAATCGAGAAGATGAGATACATAGATTGATCCAAGACACATTTTCTCCAATGGATGAGGACAACCAGGATGATAGTCATGATGTTGATCCTCTACTCGAGAAGTCNAGAAATTGATAAAACTTATGCATGACAGAGCAAGCCAACCATATAAACAGAGCTTGTGACGACGTTGTATAAAAGAGGGAAAATTATACCATGACAGTTGCTAGAACTATGTCAATCTTGAATTGACAACTGCAGTGGCAGACTCGACGTTTTTGAACAAGATTGATCCAGCAGTCCGTTGATTTTTATCATTAGGCCGCCCCTTTGCATCCTGACCAGTGAGCATTGCCACTTGTTTCTCCAAATCGTGAATTTTGGATTGTAATTTAGGGACATCCAAATAGTATCTTTCTAACCACAGTCCACACTGGTCGCAAGGTGAAGCAACCTTTTGAGCAGGAGGGGGTTTTGATGATTCCTCGAGGGTTTCATGAGGTGGCTTAATACCCGGATAGTCAGGGTTATCCCGAAGACAAGGAGGCAAGTTATCAACGAAATCGTATGGAGTTTCTTCACCACAGAAGCCCTCTTCGGTGAGAAAACGCTCAATGCTCGAATCAGAGTCCTCACTGATCATGACAGGCTCTGTTTTGGCAGGAGTCTTGGACTTATTTCTCTCCATGCGAGAGATCATCCTTGCATTTTTCTTGTTCTTAGTATTAGCAGCAGTCTTTGCTCTAGCCTTTGTGTTTATGGGCTTAGCTTTTGTCACAGCCATAGGCGAATTCACAGGTGAGTGGGTTTCAGGTTTAGGTAGTAAAACACGGTAGGGTACAGGGGTAGACTTACTCTCAGATACCACAGGCTTATCGACCTGTGGAGGACTTGATTCCTCAAAACCATTATGGTTGAGAAAATCGTGCCAGGAATCTCGACGTAAACCCAATTCATAAACAACCAGCATTTTAATCAACCCAACATGGAAGAGGCTAGTATCAGCCTGACTTCGCTTGTACTTCTTAGCCATTTTGAATAAACTTCGGTGCAAATAATGCAGCATGCTTAGCTCGAAACCCATAAATACCATTAACAAACGTAGATGAAACAGGAAAACAAATCCATACCTGCCTTCACAAGTAACGAATTGCTTGAGAATCATCAAGNGAGGAAGCTACATGAAAGTAGAAATAAGAGGCAAGGCTCTCTCATTTTAATCACACTTGAGAATATTGAATATCTACAGGTGACTGAGGTAACCAAAGGATATCTAAGCCTAATTTCAGAGAGAAGGTGAAGTAAAGAAGGCCAAAATTCAAGGGAGGATAAATTCTTTTGATGATGCTTTCTAAGGTATGTTATTTACAGGTCATCTCACCATTTTCACAATAAATTTTTTTTCTAGAATGATTCAGACAGTGAAATTGCTAGGACACTGAGAAAACATATCCAAGTAGCTATGGTACAAATTTCAACTTGTGGCTAGTCCCGAAACTAGTCTAAAACATGTGTTTCGGGTAAAAACATCATAACTTATTCATAAAAGATCCAAATTCAGTAAGACCAAATGTGTTGGTTATATTACAATCTTTAGTATTTTGTTTAAAATTTTCAGATCCATACAACAAATATTTTGCGTGGGGCACGCTCTACAGGTTCGCTCTCTAGAATAAGCCAAAATTCAACAAGTTATGCCATTTTTGCTATAAATCCTTTTCTGAGAGGTTCCAAGTTGTGAAACCTGGAGGAATTGCATAAAACACACTAAAGAACATTGTGTACTATTTTCAGATATTTATTCAGTACAGGTACATAGTTATGATTATTTCAAGTTAGGGTTGTTGACTAATCCAAAACTAGTCATGTGAGACGAAAGAAAAGTTTGATGAAAATGCTAGTCTCTTGTTGTTAAAGTTAAGGAAGGTTTGCAGGTATGTGATCATATACACCGGATTTATTATAGAGTTACAAATTCGATTTGGATGATGAAATTGATGAGGGATTTTGGTTGAGGTACATGTTGGGTACATGGTTGAGACAAGTAGTTGATGAGTTGGCACATACATGAGGTGTATAGTTGATGATGTT
>JZKD02S0023366.1:402839-415543 GCA_000966675.3 Picea glauca
AAAATCATTAGGAGTAGAGATGTCATATTCAATGAGAAGGTCATGTACAAAGATCAGTTGTAGGGAAAGAAACAGGAAAAAGAAAAACCAGAATACACAGTGCTTGATGAGATCACTGAAAAAGAAATTTCAAAGGTACCAGAAAATCAAAATTTACAACAACAGGAGTAGTAGGTACCTCAAACTCCTGCAAGTGTTGTTAGAATATCTACCAGGTTAAGTAGAACCCTTGAACAATACTCTCCTTCATTGTATTATTTATTGTTGATTGATTCTGGTGAACCATAATGTTATGAAGAGGCAATGTAGGTAGACACTAAAAAGAAGTGGGAGCAAGGCATAAAAGAGGAAATGGATTCTCTGGTAAATAACCAGACTTGGGACTTGGTTTGGTTTCCTACAGGAAAAAGAGCATTGCAGAATAAATGGGTTTACAAGTTGAAGGAAGAAGATGGAGGCAAAAAGCGGTACAAGGCTAGACTTGTTGTAAAGGGGTTTGCACAAAAGAAAGGTATAGATTTTGATGAAATATTTCCTCTTGTTGTTAAGATGACTTCAATTAGGACTATTGTAAGTCTTGTGGCAGTAGAATATTTACATCTTGAACAATTATATGTAAAAAAATCTTTCCTCCATGCGGATTTGGAGGAAGAGATTTATATTCAACAGCCACAGGGGTATGAGGTCAAAGGGAAGGAAAATTTGGTATGCGGGTTAAAGAAGAGCTTGTATGGCCTAAATAAATCTCCAAGGTAGTGGTATTTGAAGTTTGACGGGTTTATGACAGAACAAGGTTATAGTAGATTTCATTCTTATCACTGAGTTTATTTTAAAAGGCTAGAAAATGGAAGTTATATTATATTTCTATTGTATGTAGATGACATAAATGTGCTCAAGAATAAATTGGCTAATTCATTTGCGATGAAGGATTTGGGTGCTGCAAACAAAATCCTTGGTATGAGAATAACAAGAGACAGGAAAAATTGTGAATTGACATTGTCTCAGGGTGAGTACATAGAGAAGGTGTTGGAGAGGTTTAGAATGCAGAATGAAAAACCAATTAGTACACCTTTGGCTAGCCATTTGAAATTAACCAAGGAAATGTGTCCCAAGACACAGAAGGAGATAGAATACATGTCTAGGGTCCCTTATTCATTAGCAGTTGGCAGCTTGATGTATGTGATGGTTTGCACAAGACCAAATATTGCACATGCAGTGGGAGTTGTGAGCAGTTATATGAACAAGCTAGGTAAAGAACATTGGGAGGCAGTAAAGTGGATTATCAGGTATTTGACAAGTACTACTACTCATGCATTATGTTTTGGAGGTCCAGACACTGTTCTACATGGATATGTTGATTCAGATATGGCAGGTGATAAAGATAGAAGGAGGAGCACCATAGGGTATGTTTTTATTGTAGGTGGAACAACAGTAAGTTGGATTTTGAAAATGAAAAAGGTTGGTTCACTTTCAACAAAAGAAGCAGAGTATGTTGTTTCTACAGAGACTAGTAAAGAAATGATTTGGTTACAGAGGTTTATGGAGGAATTGGGAAAGAAGCAGGAGAATAGAAGGTTGTACTGTGACAGTGAGAGTGTCATTCATCTTGCAAAAAACTCAGCCTTCCATTCAAATACTAAGCATATATAGCTTAGGTACCATTTCATACGATCTGCCTTGGAAGATGGACATTTGAAGTTGGAAAAGATACATACTAGCCAGAATCTTGAAGACATGTTAACAAAGGGAGTAATCAGGGAGAAATTGAGTTCATGCTTAGTTTCAGTTAGTCATCAAGCATGAAGGTGAAGATGATAAATTTTCTAGGTCCAAGAAGGATCATAGTCTAGCACATACAGCAGCAGTGGAGTTGTTGAGATGAGTCTCCAAGTGGGAGATTATTGGTTGTGGAGCCTGATTATCTTCCCGATTCATAGGTATTTGTTTTCAGCCGTTTTTATACCCCGTGAAGACTGTACACCCCGGAATATTGTACACCCCTCCACGCGAGGGGGTTGTAGGGGGGCTTGCCCCCCCTGGAGATTTTGGGGTCTAATCCCCTTGGTTGGGGGCTTCGGGGGAAAGCAGGCCCTCGACGAGGGTTCGAGGGCGAATCCCTCGAAGGAATAATTACCTTATAAATGTATATTGTAATTTCATAGTAAATCTGGACTGTTCATTATAAGGTCGCAGATATAATGGTAGAAGTTATGTTAGGATTTTTTTCCCTACAAGGCAAACCTCCTTTATGAGGGAATTTTATTGTGGCTATGTATCATGGCAAAGAGTTTATTTTGAGAGAGGATATTGTGAGAGAAAGAAGAGGAAGTTACAGCGGGTGTTTTGTAGGTTCTATCCCTTAATTTGTTGGATAATAACAAAGGAAGGACCTGGAAATTTATTTTGGTAGATGTAGCCCACACTAGGTGAACCATGTATATATGTTTCTCTATTGTATTGTGTATCTTCTATGTTTTATTTCCACATTTGTCTTATTTTATTGCTCTGCGGTCCTGTTTTTCTAACAGAGGAGTAGAGGCATGGATGTCTTCAACTGGATCTTCAATTTCTTCATCATTGAGACTTGTCGCTTCTTCAACATCATGTGCAAGAGGAGAGCAAGGTTGGATAAACTCTCCTTCATCAAGCGGGATCAAAGATAACAGTGCCTAAATATGTTTCACTTTATCATAATTCTTCTTTCTTCTCATGGACATGCCCATCCATCGCCTCTTCATCATAAGAGGCTTGATCCTTAGTGCATAGTTCTTTGCTCACTTTTCTTCAAGAGAATCTATCATATCTGAGGTTTCCTCTAATACTTCTTCACTTCCGAGGTCATGGAATAAAGTATCATCAAGATATTCGAAAGGGTCACAACTCATTGTGTTCTCTTCTTTATGACTTTCTTCATATGGTTTTTCTTCGAGCACTTCTTCGTCATCAAGGGGAGGAAACAGCCCTCTTATGTGATTCATCATTTCCTTAGCATCTTTATTGGCATCCTTTTCCTTTTCCATCTGTAAAAATTCCATATTCGAGTCATAACAAGTTATGGATGAGGGTTCATCCCATGGTGCCATAATTAAATTGACTTAAAAGACACCTTAATGGAGTCGCCAAGTGAGATCAAGTCTCACCAAAGGAGGGAAAGGGAGAAAAAGAGAAAGGTCGGTACATGGAAGGTGGAGTCGCCAGACAAGTTTCAAGGGAAACTTATCAAGGGTGGAAAAGGGAACATTCTTCAATGGAGTTTCCATGCAATATAAGGGATAGAGGCTTTGGGAGGGAAGATTTCCAAAGATTCATTGGGGCATGAAGAGGATTCAAAATCCTCCTTGACAGTGGTGCCAAAATGTTATCGCACAAGTTGTGGGTTCGGAAAATATTAACCCAACCACTAAGTGGTGAAAACTAAGGGACATTATACCCAATGTCACCTCGATATATATTCTACACTTAAAGGGTGACTAGGTCACTCTAGGGAGGCGATCTCGATGACCTTGGGGGGATTGAGATGGATGGAAGGGAAGGAAGAGAAGTATCCCCCTAAAGGTCAATGATGGAAGAGGAAAATGGATTTGATCACTTGTCTTCGGGTGTTCTCAGGTTTCCAAGACTTTGGATTCCTTTTAAGGGTGTAAAGTTGAATGCCATTGTCTTGGCATGGTGTCTAGAAGATGATAGTGTCACTCACAAATACCTTGCGGAAATGAGAAGGTTGGCTCGTGATGAGACCCCCTTTCTCTTAGTTGTGAATATGAGAGACACTACCCTAGTTTGGTGGCCATATGATCATAATGTCGTACTTCTATATACCCATGATCATGATAGGTCGACTCATGATGAGACCTCTTATCCTCCAACTAACCCCCTAATCATTCATAATAATTTATTCTTGTGGGTCCCCCTTTCTTACTGAGAATCACTTCATTTATTTCTCGGAGGATCCCTGGGTGAAGCATCTGGAAGGTTTATATATAGGCATTTATCTTTTTTAACCAACAATAATCCCTCTGGGCCTTCATCCCCTTCTTCCCATAGAATGAGGGACAACCCCTTCTTGGGTCAATACCATAAAATCCCAAGCGACAAGGAAATGGGGGGGGAGGGTTTAGTGATGGAAAGTGGTAAGTATGGCTGGCAATGGTACAATTTATCTTCAAGGGAGTTCCTAGTAGCAAACCCATTCTAAGGAAGACCACTTACTCGGGTACAATGTCAACCACCAAGGTGAAACAGGGAAAAAGGAATAATGTCCAATCATATGTCATGAAATATAAAGCAGTCTAAGATACAACAAATTCAAATGCCTCAAATATTGAAATGACACTCACCATAATACCTGACTTGACCTTATGGAGAAAGGCCTAGTGCCTCTCAGAAGCCAGTTGGTGTGGTGGATGCCATCAGAAAATCTCGACGTCTGTGGTGGTGAGAAGGCTCTCCATCTGTGCAAATGGATAATGTTGGTCATGTAGTCTCCCGAAACTCCATATCTACAAATTGAGGACCTTGAGACATGATCTCCTTAGTTATCCCACAAAATAGGGATAACAAGTCTAAAGGACTATTCTTTAGTTGTCTAACCAGATTGTCCCAACAACATTCTCTATCATTACAGATCAGTTAAATTGACCTTACACATTTTATATCAGTCCTATAGACATGAGAACTTATTCTTACAGGCTCTTAGGCTTGTTATTTATGCAGTAATTAATACTTCCAAGGATTCCATAAATCCATACTAAAATCCTTTAACCACAAGGAATTTCCTATAAGGGTATTAGACCTTACCAAACAATAATCTTAAGGGATAGGGTTCTATCATCCCATACTTAAAGGTAGCATTAAGGCCACCTGCTTACTCATTTGGTAGCCTGATACAATCCTATAGAAAGATTCTACTATTTTTGCCTCCTTTTGCACTCAAGTCTTGACATTAATGCTTATTGGCATATTCCTATTCTRGTAGGAGTAGMTATCAATTTGAAAAAGAAACATCATAGTACCTCTCGTGTAATCCAGCAAGAATTTCCAAGATWCAATTTCAATTTTGTAGTCCTTCTACTCAAGGAATTTGTGCAGATAGTAAACAAACTCTTAAACATAGAGCACTCTTTTAAGAAGGTTTATCCCTAGCCTTAGTATATTAACACTGACACTGATCATTGGCCCATCTAGGCCTAGTTTTGTAACCATGCTCTGATATATAGGATAGGGTAGGGTTCCCTCCCCCATAAAAGTTTTCTAATAAAATTTATTTGACTCTTTCATGAACCCAAGTAGGCCAAGTGTTGTAACCTACTCTGCTACCACTTTGTAACAAAACCAAGCCTGTAAGTGCCCTTTTAAGGGGTGGGGTATTAAATTTTTTATTTTTCTGAACCTCTTTGAATCCCTTTCAAAAGGACACCATCATCTTCTACTCATTGAGATATTTTTTATGACTGTAAGTTTGCTCAAAATGGAGCTCTAGATCAAAACTTATGGCCCTTTAAAGTTTTTCGGGCCTTTAATGACCAAGGTCATCTATACTGCCACATGGCACCCATGTGGCTCCACATCCCCAAAATGTATGACGTGGCACTAACGCGTCAGAACACGTCACCTCTTAGCGCAGATGTGGTTGTAGACATGGAATTTTCCACATAATTTACCTGAGACCCGACTTAACCAAGCTTTGACACATGTATGTCGCGCAATGGACTGGTCACGTCATCTAACGTTTTCCTAGGAATCGAGTGTCGACCATTTGGTAAATTCGACTCCTCAGAAACTCCCGACGGCTGAGATCCTATGGAGATCCAATCATTCATTTGGGGGATTTGACTGATGGTCCTAATTATAGTGTGCATCCTTAACGTGCACGAATGATAACAAGGGTAACTCCTTCTGCACAATGGTTTATAATACCACTCCACAACGTGTGGGAACACACGCAAGTCCCCCCCTTCAGTGTGTTTAGAAACCAATTATAGACCATCTTCTGGACTTAGATCAATATCGCTCTAGAGGGGTGGTATCCCCAAGCGTGGACTCCTCTTGAGCTTGTCACCTTAGATCGATGGTTGAGATCTCTCAGCCTGTGGATCTGACAGTTGAGGTTTAAGGCACAAATCCTAAGTCTTCACGCCCATTTGGGTTTAGCTCGACATGCATACTCTATGTCGCTTACGCACAGCGTGACACATCATGCATGATCTGACTTGGCAAGACATGTGGCACTCATACAGATTGCCACGTGGAACCAATTTTCCGCCTGAACCTTTCTCCTTACATTTCCCAATCCGACATGAGCTTACACCTTTGACACATGGTGCTAATCCAATATATCGCCTATCATTCCACATGGCCCTATTATCTCCTGACACATGGCACCCAAATTCCATGCGGAGTACCACCAAATGTGCCAAATCACCATGACATGTGGACCACTCACCATATGACACGTTTCTTTTCTACATTGAATGACGTGGAGTACACGTCATCACCACACATGTGTCTCATCCTATCATATGTTGACCCATGTATTCTATGCATTTGATGGGTGGCATCATCCTCTCTTATTTCCAAGCGTATGAGGGACAACTAGAACCTCACCTCGGAACCTTGTCTTGTCGAAGCACCGGGCCACCGAGATATCGAGTCCCTAGGCGACCCAACACTTCTGCTTCCCAACTCCACGCCCGGTTTGGGACTAGTTGGCACCATAGACAAGTGGCTCTACCACCACTGGCCACCTGTTAGGACATGTGACCCTAGAACTATCTACCACCTGGAAAGACATGTGGCACTTGTACTGCTCGACACGTGACGCACATTTTCTCCACGAATCCGTGCCAAAATATGTTAGCTCAGTATGACACGTGGCATGACTCCCTCCAGACATGTGGACATCAACGTGTGTTGTCATGATATACATAGCATTACGAGATGCCTTGCTTGCCCAATAGGGCCCCGACACTTGTACATTGTACATTAATTGTATGACATCTCCTGATGTCATATCGTCTCATCAGGCTTCAGCCCTGCCTGCCCTTCGATAGACCCATATCACCCGATCTAGTATGATTTGGCACCCAGGACATGTGGCCCTATTTTTGGTCACCACCTACCTTGATCCACGCTCTGACACGTGGCTACCGGTCACCGGACTACTAGACCCCATAGCTTCTCTAGTCCTTGACATTTTTCGGTAGTCCAAGGTCCAATGGACCCCTTTATCAATGATCAACGGTGGGGATCGACCGCAAATATNATTGACTTAAAAGACACCTTAATGGAGTCGCCAAGTGAGATCAAGTCTCACCAAAGGAGGGAAAGGGAGAAAAAGAGAAAGGTCGGTACATGGAAGGTGGAGTCGCCAGACAAGTTTCAAGGGAAACTTATCAAGGGTGGAAAAGGGAACATTCTTCAATGGAGTTTCCATGCAATATAAGGGATAGAGGCTTTGGGAGGGAAGATTTCCAAAGATTCATTGGGGCATGAAGAGGATTCAAAATCCTCCTTGACAGTGGTGCCAAAATGTTATCGCACAAGTTGTGGGTTCGGAAAATATTAACCCAACCACTAAGTGGTGAAAACTAAGGGACATTATACCCAATGTCACCTCGATATATATTCTACACTTAAAGGGTGACTAGGTCACTCTAGGGAGGCGATCTCGATGACCTTGGGGGGATTGAGATGGATGGAAGGGAAGGAAGAGAAGTATCCCCCTAAAGGTCAATGATGGAAGAGGAAAATGGATTTGATCACTTGTCTTCGGGTGTTCTCAGGTTTCCAAGACTTTGGATTCCTTTTAAGGGTGTAAAGTTGAATGCCATTGTCTTGGCATGGTGTCTAGAAGATGATAGTGTCACTCACAAATACCTTGCGGAAATGAGAAGGTTGGCTCGTGATGAGACCCCCTTTCTCTTAGTTGTGAATATGAGAGACACTACCCTAGTTTGGTGGCCATATGATCATAATGTCGTACTTCTATATACCCATGATCATGATAGGTCGACTCATGATGAGACCTCTTATCCTCCAACTAACCCCCTAATCATTCATAATAATTTATTCTTGTGGGTCCCCCTTTCTTACTGAGAATCACTTCATTTATTTCTCGGAGGATCCCTGGGTGAAGCATCTGGAAGGTTTATATATAGGCATTTATCTTTTTTAACCAACAATAATCCCTCTGGGCCTTCATCCCCTTCTTCCCATAGAATGAGGGACAACCCCTTCTTGGGTCAATACCATAAAATCCCAAGCGACAAGGAAATGGGGGGGGAGGGTTTAGTGATGGAAAGTGGTAAGTATGGCTGGCAATGGTACAATTTATCTTCAAGGGAGTTCCTAGTAGCAAACCCATTCTAAGGAAGACCACTTACTCGGGTACAATGTCAACCACCAAGGTGAAACAGGGAAAAAGGAATAATGTCCAATCATATGTCATGAAATATAAAGCAGTCTAAGATACAACAAATTCAAATGCCTCAAATATTGAAATGACACTCACCATAATACCTGACTTGACCTTATGGAGAAAGGCCTAGTGCCTCTCAGAAGCCAGTTGGTGTGGTGGATGCCATCAGAAAATCTCGACGTCTGTGGTGGTGAGAAGGCTCTCCATCTGTGCAAATGGATAATGTTGGTCATGTAGTCTCCCGAAACTCCATATCTACAAATTGAGGACCTTGAGACATGATCTCCTTAGTTATCCCACAAAATAGGGATAACAAGTCTAAAGGACTATTCTTTAGTTGTCTAACCAGATTGTCCCAACAACATTCTCTATCATTACAGATCAGTTAAATTGACCTTACACATTTTATATCAGTCCTATAGACATGAGAACTTATTCTTACAGGCTCTTAGGCTTGTTATTTATGCAGTAATTAATACTTCCAAGGATTCCATAAATCCATACTAAAATCCTTTAACCACAAGGAATTTCCTATAAGGGTATTAGACCTTACCAAACAATAATCTTAAGGGATAGGGTTCTATCATCCCATACTTAAAGGTAGCATTAAGGCCACCTGCTTACTCATTTGGTAGCCTGATACAATCCTATAGAAAGATTCTACTATTTTTGCCTCCTTTTGCACTCAAGTCTTGACATTAATGCTTATTGGCATATTCCTATTCTAGTAGGAGTAGATATCAATTTGAAAAAGAAACATCATAGTACCTCTCGTGTAATCCAGCAAGAATTTCCAAGATTCAATTTCAATTTTGTAGTCCTTCTACTCAAGGAATTTGTGCAGATAGTAAACAAACTCTTAAACATAGAGCACTCTTTTAAGAAGGTTTATCCCTAGCCTTAGTATATTAACACTAACATTGATCATTGGCCCATCTAGGCCTAGTTTTGTAACCATGCTCTGATATATAGGACAGGGTAGGGTTCCCTCCCCCAAAAAAGTTTTCTAATAAAATTTATTTGACTCTTTCATGAACCCAAGTAGGCCAAGTGTTGTAACCTACTTTGATACCACTTTGTAACAAAACGAAGCCCGTAAGTACCCTTTTAAGGGGTGGGGTATTAAATTTGTTCTTTTTCTGAACCTCTTTGAATCCCTTTCAAAAGGACACCATCATCTTCTACTCATTGAGATATTTTTTATGACTGTAATTTTGCTCAAAATGGAGCTCTAGATCAAAACTTATGGCCCTTTAAAGTTTTTCGGGCCTTTAATGACCAAGGTCATCTGTACTGCCACATGCCACCCATGTGGCTCCACATCCCCAAAATTTATGACATGGCACTGACACGTCAGAACACGTCACCTCTTAGCGCAGATGTGGCTGCAGACATGGAATTTGCCACATAATTTACCTGAGACCCGACTTAACCAGGCTTTGACACATGTATGTCGCACAATGGACTGGTCACGTCATCTAACATTGTCCTGGGAATCGGGTGTCGACCATTTGGTAAATTCGACTCCTCAGAAACTCTCGACGGCTGAGATCCTATGGACATCCAATCATTCATTTGGGGGAGTTGATTGATGGTCCTAATTATAGTGTGCATCCTTAACGTGCACGAATGATAACAAGGGTAACTCCTTCTGCACAATGGTTTATAATACCACTCCATAGCATGTGGGAACACACGCAAGTACCCCCCTTCAGTGTGTTTAGAAACCAATTATAGACCATCCTCGGGACTTAGATCAATATCGCTCTAGAGGGGTGGTATCCCCAAGCGTGGACTCCTCTTGAGCTTGTCACCTTAGATCGATGGTTGAGATCTCTCAGCCTGTGGATCTGACGGCTGAGGTTTAAGGAACAAATCCTAAGTCTTCACGCCCATTTGGGTTTAGCTCGACATGCATACTCTATGTGGCTTACGCACAGCGTGACACATCACGCATGATCTGACTTGGCAAGACATGTGGCACTCATACAGATTACCACGTGGAACCAATTTTCCGCCTGAACCTTTCTACTTACATTTCCCAATCCTACATGAGCTTGCACCTTTGACACATGGTGCTAATCCAATCTACCGCCTATCATTCCACATGGCCCTATTATCTCCTGACACATGGCACCCAAATTCCATGCGGAGTACCACCAAATGTGCTAAATCACCATGACATGTGGACCACTCACCATATGACACGTGTCTTTTCCACATTGACTGACGTGGAGTACACGTCATCACCGCACATGTGTCTCATCCTATCATATGTTGACCCATGTGTTCTATGCATTTTATGGGTGACATCATCCTCTCTTATTTCCAAGCGTATGAGGGAGGACTAGAACCTCACCTCGGAATCTTGTCTTGTCGGAGCACCAGGCCACCAGGATATCGAGTCCCTAGGCGACCCAACACTTCTGCTTCCCAACTCCACGCCCGGTCCGGGACTAGTTGGCACCATAGACAAGTGGCTCTACCACCACTGACCACCTGTTAGGACATGTGACCCTAGCACTATCTACCACCTGGAAAGACATGTGGCACTTGTACCGCTCGACACGTGACGCACATTTTCTCCATGAATCCCTGCAAAAACATGTCAGCTCAATATGACACATGGCATGACTCTCTCCAGACATGTGGACATCAACGTGTGTTGTTGTGATATACATAGCATCACGAGATGCCTTGCTTGCCCAATAGGGCCCTGACACTTGTACATTGTACATTGATTGTATGACATCTCCTAATGTCATATCGTCTCATCGGGCTTCAGCCCTGCCTGCCCTTCGATAGACCCATATCACCCAATCTAGTATGAGTTGGCACCCAGGACATGTGGCCCTATTTTTGGTCACCACCTACCTTGATCCACGCTCTGACATGTGGCTTCCGGTCACCGGACTACTAGACCCCATAGCTTCTCTAGTCCTTGACATTTTTCGGTAGTCCAAGGTCCAATGGACCCCTTTATCAATGATCAACGGTGGGGATCGACCGCAAATATGAAGGTCCCGGTTCATCACTCATTTTCTATACTTGGGCCCCATCATGCATTGACACATGTCTCCAATCGTGTTGTGACATGTGGCCACTGGATACCGGGCCTTTTAACATAACCGAGTAACAAGACTCCCCAGTTTTCCAAGGATGATTGACTCCCTTTTGACCCCGATCTACCGTGGAGATCTATACACCCACATATCCAACGGCCAGGAATCAATGGTGTTACTCCAAGGGTGAATTTCCTTCAACTGGGCCCACATTTGACTCATCAACAAATCCCTTCATGGAACGTGGCATGACATGTGGTGTGACACGTGGAAATGAAACGTGACACTCATTTTCCCCATGGGCCCTAGTTTGATTCTTCTAAATCTGTGTGACATGTGGCACCAGCTTAGGGTGGCACATATCTTTCCTTTGTCATGACATGTGGAGCACTTATTGTGTGCCACATCACCACCAGGCATCGGATGTCAGACATTGCATATGGTGTGTTCTTGGAAATCTCTCGGTGTTGGTGATTATGAGGGGATTAGTTAAACTAATCCCATAATTACGAGATTGCAAATTTCATTTATCATGGGGTTACGACCCTATGAGATATATGGCTAAGATCCCTCATGGTAGATCTGACGGTTGTCATTTGAGGGTGTCATCATAGGGTTTAGGGCCCTTACTCGGCACCACACATGACTCGGGGGCCAATCAATCTCCTCCACATGGCATCCTCGGTTGCGTCGTCTCCCTAACTAGCTTCCAAATCACACATGATATCACCTTCATGTTCATGCCCATATATATATATAATAAAGGAAATTGGAAACCCCATGTGGGAACCCTGCCCACCGAGTATCAGGCCACTGGCCCGTGCCGACAAATTGAACTTGGGAAAACTTCTGGGGTCCAATTGACCTCATTTGACCATGTTCAACGGTGGATATCCCTCCTCCCTCACCCCAACGATTAGGATTTTTCGCTAGTATATTGGGCACGGAACCTCCCTCTTGAGCTTTCCTAATGTGAAATCAATGGCCAATATCTCTCGAAGCTTAGATCTAACGATCGAGGTCTCGCTCAATCCTAGGTAATGGATCTATGATGGAGATCAATTGATCCATTGATCCAATGGCTAATACTTCCTAGTAACCTCATGTTAATACCCACATTTGATCAATTTTCATGCCTTATATCTTTCCATATGATCTTTCTAACAGTCTTATACTCCTCATTTTGTATAACTTTGGCTTAGACATTGACTTAAACCGATATCTAA
>JZKD02S0023366.1:428642-441625 GCA_000966675.3 Picea glauca
AAAATCATTAACATCGTATCCAATAAAGGTACACTTCTTGGATTTTGCCTCAAGCTTTGTTCTATTTTCTTTATCAATATGGACAAATGCTTCACAACCGAAAGTCTTCAAAAAATAATACTTTACCTTTTTACCTATCCATGCCTTTTTTGGAATTCCACCATCCAAAGAGCTTGAAGGTCCTATGTTTATTAAGTAAACAACAATATTTATAGCATCTTCCCAAAACTGTAAGGGCAACCCATCATGCAATATCATACTCCTTGCACACTTCATGATTGTCATGTTCATCCTTTCCGACACACCATTTTTTTGTGGTGTTCTTGGAACTATTTTCTCTCTACGAATCCCATGGTATGAACAATAATCATCAAAATGTTTGCTGCAATATTCACCTCCATTTTCTGATCCGAGACACTTCAACCTTTTTCCTGTCTCATTCTTAACCAAAGCTTTCCATTTCTTAAAAGTATCAAAAGCATTAGATTTTTGTCGAATGCAATAGATCCAAGTTTTTCTAATAAAAGTAACATAATAATGAGAGCCACCAAGATATGATACCTGAGTTGGTCCCCATACATCTGTATTCACAAGATCTAACCTTTCACTCTTCTTTTCTTTTCCGACTCTGAGAAATATGACTCTCTTTTGTTTTCCATAAACACAATGCTCACAAAAATCCAAATCAATTTGTTTAAGATCTGGCAACAAATTTCTTCTGCGAAGTATCTGCATCCCATTCTCACTCATGTGTCCAAGCCTATGATTCCACAATGCCATATCCACTCCTATAGAAGCTAAAGAGATAGAAGAGTTAGTATTACTAGTACATAAATAGAATGTACCTACCTTCTCCCCTTTTGCTATCACCAATGATCCTTTGGTGACCTTCCACACCTTATCTGTAAATATGGATATACAACCTTCACTTTCCAACTTCCCTATTGAAATTAGATTTTTCCTTAGATCTGGAACATGTCTTACCTCTTTCAACAACCATTGGTTTCCATTCCTTTTGTTTATTTTTACCTTTCCTATTCCAACAGTTTTGCATGGTGCATCATCACCCAAATGAACCTGTCCAAAATCACCTTGAACATAATCTAGAAAATGTTTCCTATGATGTGTGACATGAAATGAAGCCCCTAAATATACTACCCAAGACTCAGAAATATTATCTATAGAAAGAATCAAAACATCTTGTAACACATTACATGTTACATTTGCTTCTTGATTTTTCTCCTGTTGTTCATCTCTTTGTTTCTTTGGAGCTTTGCAGTCTTTATTCAGATGTCCTTTATTCCCACAATTCCAACACTCTATCTTTCCCAGTATGGATTTGGATCTTCCCTTCCTATAATTCCCGTGGTTCTCTGATCCCTTTCCTCTATCCTTTTGTCTTCCCTTGTTCTCCATGTTTAACGCATTGCCTGATGTCTCACCTGTGGTTTTCCTTTGCATTTCCTCGCTAAGGATAACACCAACAACATCATCAAATTTTAAAGTGTTTGAACCAGAGACAAAGTTACTTACAACCATGACCAAGCTATTCCATCTCTCTGGAAATGAACACAAGATTAGAAGAGACATGACCTCATCATCAAAGTCCACTTTTACATAACTTAGTTGATAAATAACCATATAAAATTCATTTAAATGATCTGCAACAGACCCACCTTCTGACATCTTCGTATTAAATAATATCTTCATTAGAAATTCCTTATTGGACGCTAAGGGTTTTTCATACAGTTTAGCCAATGCGTCCATCAAATCCTCTGTTGTCTTTTCTTTCGAAATATTTAAATCCATCGACGCTACTAGGCTTAGCCGTATCGTTCCTAGTGCCTTTATGTCAAGAACCTCCCATTTTTTGTCCTTCATGGCTATCGACTTCTTTGCTATTCCACCCTATGGTAGGAATAGATCCTTCTGATATAAATAATCTTCCATCTGCATCTTCCATAACTGGTAGTTTTTTCTCTTAAATTTCTTGACCCTAAACTTTCCATCTTCCACCATTGCTCCCACTCGAACTAGGAACCCTCTTTTCCTGCGAGTTACCTTTCAATCTGATACCATTTGTTAGAAAATAAGGATCACAGAGCAATAAAATAAGACAAATGCGGAAATAAAACACAAAATATATATAATACAATAGAGACACAGATATACGTGGTTCACCCAGTGTGGGCTACGTTCACCAAAAGAAATTTCTAGGTCCTTCCTTTATTATTATCCAACAAATGCAGGGATACAACCTACAACACACCCGTTGTAACTTCCTCTTCTTTCTCTCATAGTCTCCTCTCCCAGAATACAATATTCACCATGATACATAGACACAATACAATTCCCTCATAAAAGAGGGTTTCTTTCTAGGGAAAAAAACCCTAACATAACTTCTAATGTAAGATCTGCGACCTTATAATGAACAGTCCAGATTTACTATGAAATTAAAATATACATTTACAATGAATTTTTTCCTTTGGGGGCCCGCTTGCCCCCGGACCTTGCAGGGGGGTCAAGCCCCCCTTGCAACCCCCCTGCGTGGAGGGGTGTATATTCTTCATGGGGTATAAACATGGCTGAAAACAAGGACCTATGAATCAGGAAGATAATCAGGCTCCAGAACTAACATCCTCCTGCACATGAAGACAAAGAGATGTCATTTTCAATCATACTGATAGTCTTATGAAAGAACCCTTCAACACTGTTGATGAGTGTTATCCCCTAGCCTAGGGATAATTAAGGAGATCACGTCTCGAGGCCCACAGGTCCTAGACATGGAGTATCGAGAGCCATGCGACTTGAGCATGGACCCAGAGGGCCCCTCTTTTCTTTAGTGCAATCCACGTATCACCAACAACAATATCCATCACACTAGCCTAGTCCTGAAGTAGTGGTGAGTCTTTCTCCATGATGTAATGAGTCCAAGTATCATGGTATGTATCACTCTGGTTTTGAAGCACTTGAACATGTTGTATTGAATCCTTCCCCATTTCATGACGTTTGCTTGGAAATTATGCTCTTTGCCTCGTTCATACCTGGAAGGGTGACATGTTGCCCTAGTAAGTTGATTTCCCTTTAGGATGGGTTGCTACTGGGTGGATCTTTGAAAAGTCATCTTTCGTTCCCTCCATACTTACCACTTTCCATCTTTACTCCTTTCATCTCCCCTATCCTTGTTTGGGAATTGAGATTGGCTACACTAGGAAGGTTTGTACCTTACCTTGTGGGAAGAAGGGGCTAAAGGCCCAAAGGGTAAAAGTAGTTGGCAAGAGTTAAAAGCCAATTTTGAAACCTTCAAGATGCTTCACCCAGGGATCCCCAAGAAAGCATTGAAGAGATTCTCAATAAGAAAAGGGGACCCACAAGATAAACATGAACACTCAAGGTATTAGTTGATGGATAAGAGGTCTCATCATGAGCCAACCTATTATGACCATGTGCATGTTGAGATATGGAAATACTACCTATCTGGTCACCATACCAAAGTAGTGGCTCTTGGTGGCATAGCTAAGTGAAAGTGGGTCTCATAATGAGCCATCCTTCCCATTTATGTGAAATGTTTGTGGATAACGTTGTCACCTCTAGTCATCAAGCTAGGACAATGGACCTCAGCTATTTCCTTGAAGCACAAGAGAAAAAGATCAAAAGAAATAAATCTAAGAGTAAAACAAAATGAATGGGCTAGGAAACAATTGCATTTATGAAAAGGTGCAACTCGCCCTCTACAAAGGCACCCACATGCAAGACTTTACATTTCCTTGTTATTACCTGCACTCCAAGCCCAAATACTTACCCTATGCCACCTCATACACTTACATGACTTGGATTAGATCCCACCTGGGAAACACCCCAAAGTTAAGAGAGTTTATCCCAATAAGACACCTTTAGACCTTCTCCAAACCTATATTTTCAAGTTGCATAACATCTTTGAGCATTTTTCTGGGTTAAGGGGGGTTTGATGCACATGTTTGGGTAATTTAATTTTTGGATGTGATTTACATGCTATGATCCCTGTGACTTATGAACCCCTGGAGGGCGTACTTGTGGTTGTTTCAAGACCTTTCCTGGTGGATAGGTACACATGAGGGAATCATTAGCTCAGACCTTCATGGGGGCTTAAAGCCCACAAATGGATGCTGCAACCCCAACCGGGGGTAAGAAGAAATTGAATATTTGCATCGGGAGAAATAAGGACGTCTCCTTTGGAGGCACCTTGGAAGACCTTGACCCAGGGGTACCTTGCTCTTCCACATGGACATTATCCCTTGAGGGCCCTGGACGTCACCATCACGACCCTAGACGCCATCCAGAGCCAGGGTTTTCATTTTGGAGGCATTTATGAGCCTGGTGGCATGTGTGGGCATCATCTAGGGACTTTGGAGGCCAAGCACCATACATTTTAGGCTCAAAGTTCCACCTTTAGGCCTCAACGTCACCCTAAAAGGGCATGATGTCACCCTTGGAGGTGTCTTTAGATGCTAATTATTTTTTATTATGTCGAAATTGAATTTTATTGTAAATTGGCCAGGTAGGCCTTGTTTTTGACCTAAAATTAATTAAAGGTCAAAGTTTTGTATAAATAAGCATAAAGTACATTCATTTTTATCATCACAACTTCTCACACAAGAGAATATGTCTGAAATTTGCACTTTAGTGAGGGATATTGGTTGAAATTGTGAGGCACACTCTTGTATAAGGCTATTTTTGCAACTTGGTTCAATCTTAGAAGTTTTTATGGTGATGTTGCATGGTATTTTCATGATTATTCTTGGTGCAAGTAAGTAAAATCTGCATTTTTTGTCATCTATTGAATGGCTTGTGTATGGTTTTATTTGCTCATACAAGATTATGAAATTTCATGGTACACTTAATGCTTGAAGTAAGGTACTTAAATTGCTACTTTCTTACTTTATATTTGCCAAACTTTTCATTGAATTGATCTAGTGACTAGTGAAACCCTAGAGCCCTAAATTGCTAGCACTCTAAGGATTTTGACTTAGTTATCTTTGCATAAGTTTTACCCCATAAGAAGCCTAAGGAGAGCAAGGTGTCAGGGCCTAGAATTTCTACACCCTATCATCTTGTCTCTTGAGGTCAATGCATAGGGGGACTTAAGTTACTACTTATCCTATGCATTTTCCCTCTTAGACTTTTGTGCATTATCAAATTGATTTGTAACCTTAGAAGAAGTCGTCTGCTTGACTCCATAAGCCTTAGAAGGCACTAGTTCTTGCCTCTCTCTTGTTGAAGGATTGATTAAACACTCAAACACGCTTTTACTAATATTTTACTAACTATCTCTAACCCTAGTTTAGCCTAGATCACTAACTTATTTGCTGTTGTTATATATGTTTTCTACAACCATCTAATTGTAGAAATTTTTCTGCACACTCAACATTAATTGCTAGATAACCATTTCATAAATCGCTTATGACAAGTTATTATCATACAACTTAGTCAATACTATCTTTTCATTGTCTTTTCAAACTTTTCCGAGGAGTATTTGTTGTAGCTGTTACATTTTATCAATTGTTGTTGTAAACGTATTAAATGCTCCAATTTTATATTAGCTAGCACTTATTTTCAGTGTCCATTGTCTATTGAGGTGTTATTATCATATTTGTACTTGGAATTATTGTATATGCATGCTATATTGTCTTGTTCTGGGTATGTAAATCAAGCACTTCATTAACCTCATCTTTTAGACACAGACTTAGTGACTTTGGTAACCAATGAGAGGGGGGAATATATCTTAACCATAACCCTAATTTTCCAGCCCCTTAGGCTACCAGGGATGCCTCCCCTGGGGTAGACCCTTCCTATCCATAAAAATTGGGAATTTCCTATTAAGATATCCTGTTTGTTATGCCAATATCCCCTACTTTCCTTGGGATTTGGGAAAGTACATATTGCGCGATAACAATGAGCATATCGACATTTTCATACAGACTGGAAGATACAAGTGGGATTTTGGTCATCTCATTTTTGATAGAGACCCCATTTACAACATTGAGGGTAGACCTCAAGAAAATGGGTTTGAGTTGTCATCTTCAGAGGAATACTTTTCATGCGCTTGGGAGCCTGATGATGACATGATTACATATTTTTTTGAGAACTCGCAACCACCTTCGTCCTCAATTGTGCAGGAATACCAGGACATGGCAACCTTAGAGCGATCAGAGGCTCACCCTACAAAGATGAAGTAATTTCTTATTGAGGATTTCTACAGGGGTTCGAAGACGAAGAGGGCACACTTTTCTCTTTCTAGACTCATCTCCTCTTCTCAGGGAAATCATGAGGTCTTCTTGGGACCTCTCATATCCTCTCAATATTTAGGAAGAATATATCATGAAGATAAGCCTTCATCTACATATGATAGCACCCTTCGGAGATGGATTGACCGATTTTGTGGCTATCACTTCACGAAATATTCCTTGGATGATCATAATTGCATATATTCTTTCTAACAAGATTTCCTCCCTCCAACCCATCTCCATGAGTTTTATTTCATGATCGATTATATGTGTATTTATACTAATGATTATTATATGCTTGATTTATATTTGTTGTATTACATGATTAAGCACATGGGGAGATACTTTGATGGGATGATTAGCTGGTTTCACTGGTTGTATGACTTCACTTGACATCACCCATCATTTGATCTTCAGGGCCCCAAGGCCCCAGGTAAGTAGGTAGGTCATTTTGATTTCCTTGCATTTGCATCTTGATTGCTTATATTAGTTTAGATGCATCTCATATTTCATTTTTCTCCACTTGCATATTGATTTCATGATTAGTTTATAATTTTTTGAAAAAAATGTCAATTTTTTTCTTTTCTAGATTAGTTTTTATTTTGGATTTTTATTGATGAAGGGTGATAGCACCACCCTAGATGCTCTTATGCTTTTGTCTAAGTTTTGGCAAGAACAGGTCTACCATGATATGCTGCGGTTCTCATGCACTCTACGACAAGCACATGTCCCCAAGTAGGAGCTATATGCTATCCCCATTTTGTGGGATAACTAAGGAGATCATGTCTCGAGGCCCTCAAGTTGCAGATATGGAGTTTCGAGACACTACATGACCAACAATATCCATTTGCACAGATGGAGACCCTTCTCACCACTACAGAGGTCAACATTTTCTAATGGCATCCACCACACCAGCTGGCTTCCGAGAGGCACCGGGCCTTGCTCCATGAGGTACAAGTAAGGTATTATGGTGAGTGTCATTTCAATATTTGAGGAATTTGAGTATGTTGTATCTTATACTACTTTAGATTTCATGACAAATGCTTGGAGAATATGATTTTTCCCTGTTTCACCTTGGTGGTTGACATTGTTCCCTAGTAAGTGGTCTTCCTCGAAATGAGTTTACTACCAGGAACTCCCTTAAAGAGCCATCATACTGTTCCTAGACATAATTACCACTTTCCATCACTAAACCCCCCCCATTTTCCTTGTCTCTTGGGATTTTACGATGTATTGACCCAAGAAGGGGTTTTCCCTCATTCTATGGGAAGAAGGGGCTGAAGGAATAGAGGGATTGTTGTTGGTTAAAAAATATAAAATCCTATATATAAACCTTCCAGATGCTTTGCCCAGGGATCCTCTGCGAAAACAATGAAGTGTTTCTCAGTAAGAAAGGGGTACCCACAAGAATAAATGATTATGAATGCTTAGGGGGTTAGTTTGAGGATAGGAGGTCTCATCACGAGACGAAATATCATGATCATGGGTATCTAGTAGTATGACATTACCATCATCTGGCCACCAAGCCAGGGTAGTGGCTTTCAATTTCACAACTGAGAGAAAGGGGGTTTCATCACGAGCCAACCTTCTCATTTCCACAAGGTATTTGTGAGTGACACTGTCATCTTCTAGAGACCATGCTAGGACAATGGACTTCAACTTGTCTTTAAAACTTGAAAGAAAAAAAGAATGCAAAAACGATGGGCTTGGAAAAAATTGCATTGCAAACGAAGATGGCACACACCCTCTACAAAGGCACCCATGAAAGAGAAACTACAACCCCTTGTATGTCATGAACCCCATGCCCATTGTGTCTTGATCCTTAAGCACTTAATCCACTTTACATGGCTTAGAGAGGGATCTCTTGGAAACACTCCTTGACCTAAGGAAAGATCTACACAATAACATGACACCTCGTCAACACTCCCTTATCCAAGCTTGGCAAGTCACATAATGTCTTTGAGCACTTACTTGTTTGATAGGGTAATATTTGTTTCACATGCTTAAGTGGCTCATTTATTGATTTTATTTACTCATCATGATATTTTGACTTGAGATCCTTGGAGGGCGTGCTTATTTTTCTTTGTAGGACCTAGTTGGTGAACTGTTTTGGAGGAACACGCCTAGCTTGGGCTTCCATGGGGATTGAATCCCACAGGTTGGATGCTAAGGGCCAACATGCCGGATGAGAGAGACACACCTTCAGAGGCCTAGAATACATTGTGGATGACACAACCTAGCCCTCACATGCCAAACACTTTTCCTAGGAGAGGCAAAGCATCACCTTTGGAGGCATGACATCATCTAGGGGGGCTAGGGTTTGGTGGTGAAGTTATTATTCATTGACACAAGGACGTTTTGAGGAGAATGAGGCTTTGACAATGAAGAAATGACCCAAATGATTGACATTTGGCTTTGGGAATCCTAACTACACTTCTCCAACACCAACGACTTGCTCCTAGTGTCAAAACGTCCCCTAAAGGGGTGACATCACCTTAAGTTAAGGTTTCTTTTTGTGTAAAAGAAAATTTTAAGTGAATTGTTTAATATTATTTGTGTAAAGGGGAAAGATTAGGGTTGTTGACCCCTAATCTTTTGGTTTACCATAAAATTATGTGAATAAACTATGTTAGTGACATTTTGTGTAAATAGAGATCATAAGATCTCATTTTATAGACACATAACTCTCCCATTTGGAGAGGCCTTGAACTGAAATTTTCACTATCTTTGGTTATTTTCTCTCTTGTGCTCTTATGTATGGCTACTTTATTGGTTATTGGTTGGTGGAAGTGATGCGCTAGTCTCAGAAGACTCTTCTTTTGCTATTGTGGTGGTTTGTCTTAGCATTTTTTCCTTGAATTGGTAAGGTTTTTACTTTGTGCTATCATTTTCTATTCAAGTCAAGGTTAATTTTTCTAGAGCTAGGTGGGAAGTATAAGGGCATACACCCCCACCTTAGCCTCCATCATTTTATGCTTAAGTATTGTTAGTTTAATAAGTGTCTACTAAGAGAAGTATAAGTGCATACACCCTCTTAGTCTAAACCCTATCTAGAGATACTTGCCTTAGGGAGTAAGAGGATTTACACCCCCAAGGACATAGTACCTCTAGCTCTTTCTTTTATTGACTCCATTAAACCAATCATTAAAGGAACTAGTCATCACTTGTTTCATTGGAGATATAAAATGGTTGCTTTGGGAAGCGCAAAATTTCATGATTTTGAAGTTGTTCCTAGTGGAATCAAATCTATGCTATGAATGTTTTCTTCAGCCACTAGGGCGTTTCATTTCTACAAGTATTTTTTACTGTTGTTACAAATTTAACCTACAACCATTAGGGCTGCATAAAACCCTAATTAAATTCTTCAATAACTCCTAATTTAATCGTTGAAAATTGCCTAAAATCTGCCCACATAATCTACAAAGTACAACACATCTTTTGAAAAGTTTTGAGCAAGTTTTAGTGGTTGAATCCCTTTCTGTAATAATAAGTTTGTTACAGACATAAGGCTGATAAATATCAGTGCAATTATATTTTTATGACAACCTTTCTTTTGTGCTAAAGTCTCTTTATCATTGTTGAGTTAAATTAGTTTTTTTACTAGCTTGTCTCATGCTTATTCAATTGGACTTTTAGCACTTATTTTGCAGCCCTTATTATATTTTATGTGCTGATATATATAATTGATTATTGCTGCAATTAGGGACAACAAGCTTAACTTGCTTTTTCACCTAACATTACTATATGCAAGTGTGGTTTTTCTTGTGTCTCGGGCAGGTATAAACACCCTTAGCAGGCATCCAAACACTTGGCAACCTTAGAACACCCAAATACGAGTCATCAAAGCCATTTTACTCTTCCATAATTGACCTTTAGGGGGATACTTCTCTTCCTTCCCTTCCACCCATCTCAATCCCCCCAGGTTCACCAAGATCACCTCCCTAGAGTGACCTATTCACCCTTGAATTGCGGGACCTATATCGAGGCGACATTGGGTATAGTGTCCCTTAGTTGTCGCCACTTGGTGGTTGGGTCAGGCTTTTCCCAACCTACAACTTGTGCGATAACATGACTATTGATAGTATTCATAGGAGAGGTAAAAGTGAGATGGGAATATGAGCCAATTTATAAGTTCATGATTGCATTAAGAAGATGTATATGCCTATTGATCTAAGTACTTGTTTATACATCAAAATACAAGGTGTGGATATGTTGTAAGGTATATAATAATAAGTAAGCATGCATGTAACATGCAAATGGATATAGTAAGACCTATAGTGGGTTGTAGGGCATGATCTACTGATGGACCTTTTTGATGAGAGCGATCTGATTATAGCAACATAAATAAAATGATGATAATACTACTATTATTGCCTTATAAGGATAAGGCTGTAATTCCTAATGGAAGACTGATATAAAGTCTAGTAAAGGAAGTGTTGGAGCATTTCTAGATGACCAATGGGTTAGATTGACATCCCAAGGTGGATGGTGGCCATGTGAATATGGCTTGGTATGATAAAAAAGAAGTAAAAGGGAATTTAGTAAAGGACTCCCTTAGTAAAAGGTCTGCTGACCAAAAGTGAATTGAGGCATGAAAAATGGAAATGGGGCATTTTGTTGCCCTGGGTAATGATGTAAATACCTAGTCTATATTACTGAATTGTGAAATGTTGATTGTAACAGAAAGGGAAAGAGTGGTTTCTTGCTGGTTGTTTCTTTGAAAAGAGGGCAACATAATTATGAGTACCCATGAGACCTGTCATATGACCGACTGTAATATCTCAGGAAAATCGATATTAAAATATCAATGTGTATGGATGACCTAGGAAAATGCAAGCATGGAACTTGCAGGTTGACAACAATGTGTGTACAAATGGACATGCTTAAGTGCATAAGTTAAATGTGTTATAAGGCTTCCTGGTATAAAAGAATGATATGACTACATGAATAGGTGGAATGTAAGGCACAAATTACACTTTCCAGGATTGAATAAATACTACAGATGTCTGGTTGACCCTGTGAGAAGGGTATGAGTTTGTCCTAATAAAATAATATCTTGAGGAGGAAGTTGTTCCATTTCCTCAAGATAAGCTAGTGTAATTGTTGAAAGAGTAAATGAGAAGGGATGCTTCATTGTCATGATAGAAGGAAACATGATTGTACCTTCAATCGTTTCATGGAAATGATTGTGAACAAATCATGAGTAAGATATTCTAAATAAACAAACATAGGACAATTGCAAATTGTTCTTGTGATGGACACACAACACGCCGATGCATGTGGTTGAGTGCATAAAAATATATTAGGGAAGCAAACTGATAGATGCACATGTTGAATGTGTAGTTGAATGAATGCATGCTTATATTCCTTATATAACATTGGGTAAATCCATGAACTAATAAAGATGAAGCTGATTATAGATTGAGATCAGTCCAGATGGTATTAGATATGCAACAAGACGGTTGCATGTTGAAAAAGTTTCCGGTGGAGGGACTCTATGAAGGATCTGTCAGGAGAACAAAGCTATAACTTCAACAACTGCTGAAGATTAGGAAATGGGATGGAAATCTTATTTATATAAGAATCTTGGATTACATTAAAAAATATAATGCATGCATAGAAGACATGCAAAAGAATGATGGCCAATCTAATTGGTAGATGTGCAGAATGCACTAATGTCATAAATAAATTGTGAACTAAATTTTGCAGTTGTAAGGATGTTTCTTATTATCCAGGAAAGGTCAAGATAAACTTAATTGAGACTGATCAAGGAACAAAGTAGGAAGATACCTGGAGGGATAAATTGTAGAAGCAAAGAAGGGGAAAAGGGTTAATGATTTTCTCACTATTGAATTCTGAATAATGAGACATAGTTGTATGCTTTAAAATAGAAGTTATGAAAATAAATGCAACTGGTAAATGAAAGACAAAGTTGGAAAATACATTCAGTCAAATGAGCTCGGTTAGGCCATGTCATGAAAATACAAGGATGCCTTAAAAATAACTCAGCTGGACTGAAATCTCCAGATTGTGAAGAAGGAGTTGGAAAGAGGGAAGAACCCCTTAACTCCTTTATTGTTAATTTTTGTGTTTCTCTGGAATGAGGGATTAATATATTGTTGTATGTGAATGTTTTGGTATGAGAATGTAGAGACATCTGGAAAAATTTAATTGTGTTTGCACTGAGGGCAATGTGATGGAGTGCATATAGGTATGCTGGATTAAATGCTATGGAAAATGGATTTTGGACTTGACCTAACAACTGACATACTTTAAATGTGATGTTGCATGTTATGGGATATGATTGGAGATGTTGCATGTTATGGGAGATGACGTAATGGCTTCCCATGGATGCATAGTTGCACCAGAGGCTCAACTTGGATTGCCTGGGATCCAAATTGGAGTTATTCCTATTTTTTTTTTGTGTGGTACACAATGGCCTCCATACCTAGTGTTTTATTTTCAAAGGCTCTTGAAATGCCTTTGTAGGAAGCAAACAAATCTGAAGAGGCTACTGATTGGGGTTTGTGGATGTTGTAGTTCCACCTATGGAATGTGCATGAAAAGTAGAGGCTACATGCATATACAAAGAATGTTGGAGTTGTGCAGAAAGAGCTCTCTAGTATTCAACCTGAAGTTATTTTGTTTATGTCCAAGATCAAGAAGCTTTCTGTTCATGAGGTGCATGTAAATGCCACTTTTAACAAAATGAATGAATCA
>JZKD02S0023366.1:448692-472754 GCA_000966675.3 Picea glauca
CTGGCATAATAATTGTTCCATTGCTATAATTTATTTATGTTTAAACAATTCTACAACAACCCTAGAATTTTTATTTATTTCTAGTTTTTGGAGATCCTATTAAGCCTATGCTTCACTTGGAAAACCTATCAATTTGATCTAGATCCTTTTTACTTTAAATCTTTATATTGTCTTTTCATACCACCTCATTAATACTTTATCTATCGTTTTTATAGGTGGTATTTTGGGTAGTCACACCAAGGGGCCCTAGACTTGATTGTGTCTTTCCTAAGGATTCTTAGAGGCTATTGGGGAAGCCTCCCTTATGTCAGATACTATTCCTTCACTAAAAAGAGGGAATTTCCTATTTTGAAGACTATACATCAAAGCTTGGTCTATTGTGCTAATCTGGTGACTCCACATCAAGATAACCTATAGGTTGGAACTTCCAACCAAAGAACCTTCCAAAGATACGCTAATCGTCCTAAAGCCTATAAGAGAAGAAGAGTTCCTCCAACTTCTCTTGCAATAACTCTCTTTCCAAATCCTCATGTGGTAACTCCAATGGATTTTCAACCTTGGGTTGCCAGTGACTATAATGCATTAGACCTGTCAGAAATTCAAGGTTTCCCCCATAACATGCTTGATAAATTTGAGAAGTTTTTACCAATTTTTTCCAAGAATAATGTCATTATTGCTCATGATCACTTGTCTTCCTTATGTACTATTCTTAATACTCATCATGGTCTTAATGCAACCGAGGATGTAGCTATGAAACTATTCTCTATATCTTTATAAGGAGAGGAAAGATCATGATATAATAGTCTCCCTAAGAAAAGTATTAAGTCTTGACAAACCTTCCATGATTCTTTTATAAAAAGACGAGCCATAAGAAAAGATGGTAGACTTTTGCTAACCCATTTCTATGAGACCGAGAAGAAAGATAATGAATCCATGAAATAATTTGACCAAAGTTTTGACAACCTTGTAAAATCCCATTGACCTAAAACCAAGGGACGATGTCGTTCTTTTGCAATATACCAATGCTTTCAATGGGCAATTTTGCTTCATGCTAAGGGATAAATTCCCCAAGAACCTTGAAGAGGCTAAAGAGTGGGATACCAAGACCAATTTTTTTTTTTTAGCCTCTAAGATAGAACTTTCCACTGCACCAACGACTAAGAATGAGATAAAATCTAGAGTTATAAATAAGTCTGATACTATCTCTCATTCTTTAGGTGCTTTAAACAAAAAATTTAGTCAAACGATAGTCGATTTTGCAAGCCCAAGCCACCATCTTAAACAAGATAAAATTTTTAGAAAGGGAAAGGGAGAAATCTAAAGATTTTCCTCTTAGACCTCCACTTGATAACAATTACCCACCTACAGGAAACCAATTGTGGAACACGAATAAACCTCCTCATGAGCAAAGAATTATTGACACTCTTATCCCTTCCAATATAATTAATCGAGAAGAGAAACTTTGTTTTTTCCCTTGCAATGAGTGTCATAGGGAAAGTGAATGCCCTCAAAATCAATTTTATGAGGAAGGTGATGATTATAAATGTGTGAATTTAGTTGAAGACTTGGATCACATCTATACCATACTTGGTGAAACTTATACTATCTCTAGTGAGAAACTAAAATTAATTGAACAAAAGAGTAAGGATTCCGCTGTGATAGCTAGGCTAGAGATTTTATATTCCATGGATGAAGAATCTAAGAATATACTTAGGAAATAGAAGTATTGCAATACTCTAGAAGAAATTAAACACCTAAAGATTCTCAACCTAATGACCTTTTGCCTCCTCCAAGATATTTGCACCTTTTTCCTTTGGATACCAATCACATTCTTCCATCAACATCAATACACTTTAATAATCAAATCACTAAGAGAAGGATCCCTTGTCTCACTAAGCATATACATTGAATGTGTGGGTAACACATTCATTCACAAGTGAGGTAAATGGCCCAAACACTAAAGAATCCAAAAGAAAAGAAGTATCGAAGAGAAGAGACGATCTGTGGAGAATGAATCAAATTTCCATACACAGAAATGCCCTCACAGCTCACGACCAATCTCAGTCATATAATTTTTGGTGGATGAATAGAGAGGCAATACATATAATCTTCCACATGAATACACACAGCTTGTAATAACATCGGCAAAATGAATGGGCAGTCATTACAATACTCTCAGATCAAGGAAGGGCTACATGCTGATCACATTGTGAGAATAGGAAGCATGCAAAAAAAAGCTACATTTTCCTACTTAGCACTTGTTCACATGTTTTACATTACACATGCATTTATATTTCCATCCCATTGAAGTGTACCTCTACGTGATTCATTCTTGCATGAAGTAGAACATGCTTAGCTAACTTAATTAAATTTGTAATTATTATAGAGTGAGATAGTTTTTACTCTTGCACAATCCTAGTGTACACCAAAATTACATTGTCACATATCCAAGATTGGTTTGGTTACATAACTAGAAGACCTATGTTGATGTCAGTTGTTGCATTTATATTTCCATCTTATTGAAGTGTACCTCTATGTGTTTCATCCTTGTATGAAGTAGAACATGCTTAACTAGCTTAATTAAATTTGTAATTATTATAGAGTGAGATTGTTTTTACTCTTGCATAATCCTAGTGTACACCAAAATTACATTGTCACATATCCAAGATTGGTTTGGTTACATAACTAGAAGACCTATGTTGATGTCAATTGTTGCATAATTTTTTTTTATTAGGACATTCCATGTTGACCATTAAGGTACACAATTACTTGGTTGAATACATGTTAATATGTCAATGGTCCTAGTTACCCCCTCACTTTTAGGGGTAACTAGAGGAGAATGTTTTTCCATGACCCACATTTCAGACAACAGATCTGATGATGTCATTCCAAACACTCCACAAACAATTTCCCACATATGGCTTCCATTACATGCTCAAATCATCTCACTCATATGACATGGTACATTTACATACTTAGGTACATCATTCTGACATATCAAGTGATAATGTTAATACTTGAGGTATGAAAGTGGTGATCTTGGGTTGAATTGGATAATGAATCATGATGCTTTGAATTTATACTTTTTGCCTTGTCTCACCTTGGTGGTCATCATCATCTTCTAGTAAAATGTTGTCTCTCTTGGGAAAAGTTGTACTACTGGGGGGCCTTAATGGAGGTAATGTGTCCATATCCCTTACCATGAATAGCATATTCTATTTATGACCTATATGTTGTCCTTTGTTTTGGGTTGGTAGTTACATGCATCCCAAAATGTTTGTACTTCATAATCCCATGAGAAGAAGGGGCTTAAATGCCCGAGGTTGATGCATCTTTATAAAATTGATGTGGAAAGAGAAAAAGTCCCTATTCAAAATGCAGGGCAAAGAAACAAAAAAGAAAAGCAAAGTATTAAAAACCAAGAAAGAAAGAAGCATGAGCTCTACCGCCTCACTAAGGGGCCATCGTCCCAAGACCTATGCAATGAATGCATATCTTACAAAAAGACTTAGCAAATCAAATGTCAATAGCCAAGAAAGGTTAAAGCTATAAAAAAAAGGCTAATAGGGGTTTGGAAAGACATAGTGCCGGGGAAAGGGTACCTCATTGCATAAGTACTCCCTCTACAAAGGTGCTCATGAGGTGACTATTGTACATGGCCTTTTATGTCAATGACATCCACACCATGAAGTAAACCCTAATCCATACCATTACCATTGCACATACTATTTGATGGGCTCCTTGGGACATACTTCTTGGTTTGGGTACTGACACACTTAATAGGGGGTAATAATGATCCTCCCATACCTAGAATTAGCAAATTGTATAACTTTGTAAGCCAATGTGAAGTTTGAAGAGAATACTTTGTGATATTTGTCTAATAGATTTTGTATTAACATGACTCACTTTAAATGTTGTATTTGGATTGTATTCCTTGCCTTTGGTCTTCATGATGCATTGGACCACATGAGCCCCTCCTTGGATGATGGATTTCACATAGCCACATGCTTGGTTGACACTTGGATCCTTTGGAGGATATTGAAGGGATACTAGAACACCTTTAATGAGGCCATACCCACCACTTGAGAGAGGATGTTCTACACTCCTTGGAGAATGTTGAGTCTTTTGACGTCATGGCTCCATTGACAAGACACCCTAGTAGTCATGGGGCATGACCTTGAGCTCTTTGATGATGGGACGTTGCATGTTGATGATGATTTGAGGGGACGTTCCATCTTCTCTTGAGGACATTGGACCATTGCTTGAGGACATTACACTTGGAGAGATGATGTGGCACCTTTCCATGGATGATAACACCATTTGATAATGGGACATTTCATTTGGATGATGGGACATTGCACCTTTTAATGATGGGGCACCTATATGTGATGTTTTGGGTTTCTTAATAATGATATGGCACCTTTTTATGAGACGTCACACCCTTTGGATGATGAGGCACCTATTGGAGATGAAGTGTTTCACCCTTTCATGGAAACATTTAACCTTTGAGCCTCTTTTCACCACTTTTGAGTGAGTCGTCCCCTTTTTAAGGCCACACATGCGGCGCATGTGATTTGTAGAGCACTTCCACGTGGGATGATTTGATGTTTGAGCTAGTTCGCTTCATCTTGGAGGCATCATTGGGGGTCTTAGAGACCTATCCACTAATGTATCATGGTTTATTTATTCCTTACCTCTAGGGTTTATGAGAGATAAAGGTCATATTTTATGTTTTTAGGGTTTCTATTGTGTGAAAAGGGTGCTATATCTCTCATATAAATAAAATAATCACTTCCAACTTTGAATGGTTTCCTTGTGGAGATTTATTACTACTTGTTCTCTTTCATGAATAATGTTATGGGAAATTAGTTAGAATGATTTTTTGGAGGAATGCTTGTGGATTCTCCACTACTACTTGGATGAGCATTGGAAACTTGGGTTTCAATGGATGAAATATTTGTTGAGTAAATGGTTTCTTTTTATCTTGAGGTTATGTTTATGAATTCATTTAAGAGTAATGTTTATTCTCTAGTGTTGGCTTAGCATTATCTTGGATTATTCTTGAACAAACCCTTCTTGTCAAAACCCTTGGAAGGTGACTAGTGGAGGACCTTTCTTTGATTTATCCCTTATCATTTTAGAAGGATTTCCTAGGGTTAGTAGCGGTCAACCTCTAGGTATCACCCTAAAAATTCCACACATTTCTCTCCAAAGGGATCCTTAATTGGCCCCATATGCCCCCCCCAAAATGGTAGGCACTAGTCTTTTTCTCCCAATAGTCAATCATTAATGTTTAAAATTAGTTTCTTTTACTGTTTTATGGTTAAAATTAGGGTTTTGTTACATAAAATTTTCATTTCTAGCCATAAAGACTAAGAAATTTTGGGTATTTAGTCACACTGTTCACCTAAATCACATTGTTGAAGCCCTAGTTTATATTTCTTAAGTGTTATAACAACCATCTATAGAAAAATGTCTAGGGCTTTAGGGTTGTTTACTCTTCTTTAATTTTATGAATTAGTTTGTAATTTACCTAATTTTATCTCATCTTTTATCCCTCTTATTAACTGAATTATTGCATGTTAAAGGGCTATTTATTTTCTGGCATAATAATTGTTCCACTGCTATAATTTTATTTCTGTTTAAACAATTCTACAACAACCCTAGATTTTTTTATTTATTTCTAGTTTTTGGAGATCCTATTAAGCCTATACTTCACTTGGAAAACCTATCAATTTGATCTAGATCCTTTTTACTTTAAATCTTTATATTGTCTTGTCATACCACCTCATTAATACTTTATCTGTTGTTTTTATAGGTAGTATTTTGGGTAGTCACACCAAGGGGACCTAGACTTGATTGTGTCTTTCCTAAGGATTCTTAGAGGCTATTGGGGAAGCCTCCCTTATGTTAGATACTATTCCTTCACTAAAAGGAGAGAATTTCCTAGGTGACCCGCATGGTAACATTTTCAATGTTCCAGTAGTCTTAGTTCATTATGAAGGCTTTGCACTTGGTTCTAGATTGTGTGGTAACATTTTGGCGTTGTTGCCAGGGAATAATTGAGTCATTCTTCTTGTAAAATCTGAAGCATATACTTCAACATTATTTTGAAGACTATACATCAAAGCTTGGTCTATTGTGATCATATGGCGACTCCACATCAAGATAACCTAGAGGTTGGAACTTCCAACCAAAGAACTTTCCAAAGATACGATAATCCTCCTAAAGTCTATAAGAGAAGAAGAGTTCCTCCAACTTCTTTTGCAATAAATCTCTTTCCAAATCCTCATGTGGTAACTCTCTTTCCAAATCCCATGGATGAAGAATCTAAGAATAGACTTAGGAAAGATAAGTATTGCAATAATCTAGAAGGAATTAAACACCTAAATATTCTCAACCTAATGACCTTTCGCCTCCTCCAATATATTTGCACTTTTTTCCTTTGGATACCAACCATATTCCTCGATCAACACCATATAAGAGTGATAATTTACAATTGAATGTTGATGTGACAAATGTTTTGACAAAAAATATTGTTCATGTTCCTCTTACTGAATTGGTTAAGATTCCCTCACAAATGGACAAAGTAATAAAATTTTTAACCATTGAGGAAGAGGCTGAGGACCCTCTTGTTGTATTACAAACCATGAATGATGATAGAAATAATGGAGGGCATGCACCTTTCTTCATCACCTTGATGGTAAATGACCTCCTTCTACATAATTGTATGCTAGAGTTTGGGGCTTCCACTAATGCGATGTCCTAAAAGGTCATGAATGAATTAGGGTTGAAAACAACAAGGCCATACATAAATGTTCGTGACATTGATTCAAGAGAAATTAAAGTTTGTGGCTTAATCAAGTATTTTAAGGCTATCCTAGGTGCATACCTTGATCACTACATGATAATGTATGTTGTAGTCATAGATGTGCCTGATGCCTGGGGGATGTTAATGTCTAGAAAATGGGCCACAAATTTGGGGCGCAATATTCAATTGGACTTATCTTATGCAACTACCCTACTATTGATGGAACATTTTTCATCCTCTATAAGAAAACTATTGTAAGATACCAAGTTGAAGATCTTAAGAACCCTTTGAATGAATTAATCTGCATGGATGATGGAATTAACAATGTTATTCCCATTTTGTGGGATAACTAAGGAGATGATGTCTTGAGGCCCTCAGGTTGTAGATATGGAGTGCTGAGAGACCACATGACTAGTAGTGTCCACTTGCACATATAGAACCCTTCTCTATCGCCACATGCTGATCCATGGTCAGTGCATCCACCACACCAACTAGCTTCTGGAAGGCATATGGGTCTTTCTCCATGCGTTACAAGTCAGGTATTGTGGAAGGTAACCACCCTAATATTTGAGGCAATTAAACATGTTGTATTTAATCTTCTTTTGATTATAGAATGCCTGCTTGGACATTATGCTTTTGACCCTGTTTCACCTGAGTGAGTGTCATAGAATTCCTAGTAAGGGGATAACCTTTGGGGAAGGTTTGTGACTAGGGGTCCCTTGAGGGGTTTTCGTACCATTCTAGACCATACTTACCACTTTGCGCTCATTAATTTCCCATCACATTGCCTTATTCTATGCCCTTTTTCTTTAGTGACCCAAGAAGGGCATGCACCTCATTTCATGGGAAAAAGGGGATGAAGGCCCAGGGGGATGGTTGCTGGTAAAAGATAAGAGCCTAAAATATAAACCTTCTAGATCCTCACCCAGTCAGGTCTTGAGAATGATGAACTGCTTCTCTTGAAATAGTTGAAGACCTGCACAATACAAAAAACACAATAAATATCCTGCTTGAATACAATATTAACACAAGTGCGTTACAACGCTTTACATGGTTACCCCTATGGCACTTTGTGGACCTCTTCATTCAATTGACACTGTGTTACTTCCCCCCAAGCTAATCGATTCACTATTGGGAGTACACACATGTTTGGATCATTGATTAATTAATAAATGACAATAAATGGGCTTGGAAAAAGGTTGCATTGAGGAAGAAGGTGCAACACAACCCCTACAAAGGCACCCATAAATGAGATAATATGAGCCCTTGTATTTCATGAAACTCATTGATATATGAAGTCTAAATCCCTATCCACCTCATCATCCACTACATAACCTTTAAGGGGCACCCTTGGGATCATCCCCTACTTGACGGTTTTGGTCTACCCAATAGGAATTTTATGACACTCCTCCCATACCTAAACTTGGTCAATTGTATAAGGTCTTGGAACATTTGTTTAATTTGATGAGGTATTTTTTATGCACATGTTTAGGTGCCTTTCTTATTAGATGTGGTTTACTCTTGTCATGATATCTTTGACTTGATATATTTGGAAGACATACCCTTTTGTTTTGCAAGACCCCGCGTGGTGGCCAGTTTTGGGAGTGTTATCGCACAAGTTGTAGTTTGGGAAAATCCCGACCCAACCACCAAGTGGCGACAACTTAAGGAAACTATACCCAATGTAACCTTGATATAGGCCCCACGCTTCAAGGGTAACTAAGTCACTCTAGGGAGGAGATCCCAGTGAACCTAGGAGGAATGGAGGGGGAAAACTAAAATTGAAAGAGTGGAGCCCCTAAAGGTCGATATTCTAGATGGAAATGGAAGGTTGATAATGCGTCTTAGATTGTCTTGAGGTTTCCAAAGCCTTGGATGAATTGCGGAGAAACTAGTACCTTCCCAAGACACAATGAAAACCACTATGCAATATAATGCATTAGTTGGATCAACAAGTTAGGCTTGCTGTCCCTAATTTTCAGAAACATATAACAATATATATATATATATATATATATCAGCGAAGAAACAAGTATTAGAGTTTCTAACAAGTTTCTAAAAGTCCAATGAAATGTGCTTGAAACAAAGTAGATAAATACTAGATAATTTCACGATATATAGCACGAGACTTTAGCAATGAGTAATGGATATCATAATAGATGCATGCATAAGTATTTTGAAGCCTTATGGCTGTATCAGACTTGTTGTGACAGCAGTGAATTCAACCACTAAAACATGCGAATAAACCACTCAAAAATTGTATTAAAGCAAGTAGAATAAATTGGCAAATTCTTAACAACTTTTGATGGTAGAAAGTTAAGTTATGAGTGACTTTAGGTTATGGTTTTTGTAGTGAAATTACCAGCCTTCTGTCTGTAGCAAACCAAGACTTATTCAGAAAATTTACCCAATTAAATCAAATCCTTGTTAGCTCAATGGGTGCACCTAGGTTAGTAGAAGGTTAGGGCAGTTTTTTATGCGTAGTCTAGGGTTAGTTCAGGAGCTATTTAGGGTTAGTAGGCTAGGGTTAGTGCAGCCCTAATGGATTTAGGTTAGGGTTAATATAAAAAAAATAATTTTTGGTTGAAAGGGGATGCCCAAATGAGGCAAGGTAGCTCAAGGCTAGAGGAAGAAACCTCAAGTGAGAGAAGACCAAAATCTTGAAATTTCACGTTTACCAATGCAACAATTTATATCTCCAATGCAAGATTAGTGTCTTTAGTTATGGGTTAATGGGGTCTTAAAGAAATATCTAGGACTACTAAACCCCTGGGGATGTAAATCCTCTTACTTCCCAATGTAAGTAACCTAGCTACGGTTTGAAATTAAGGGGTGTAAATCCTTATACTTCCTGAACAAAACCCTTGCAAATAACTTTAGAAGCTTGATAATTATGGTGGAAACTATGATAGGGGTGTATGTTCTTATACTCCCTATCTAGCCTTAGACAAAACAACCTTAAATTGAATTACCAATGATAATAACAAAGTAAAGAACCATACCAATCCAAGTAAAGCCTTTAACATGCCAATGTAAACCACCACAATAAGCTAGAAGTGATCTCCAAGAGATAGCACATCATCATCACCATAACCAAAGAAACCATTCCATATCACAAGAGACAAGAAGAACTCCAAAGGTAGCAAAAATTTTAGTCCAATGTACTTCTCACAATGAGAGAGTTATGTCAAAATGAGATCTTATGATCTCTTATTTATACAAAATGTCACTAAGATAGTTTGTCCACATAAATTAGGGTAAAACACAATACTAGGGGTTAACAACCCTAATCTTTCCCCTTTTACAAAGCAATATTAAACAATTCACTTTTGCACAAAGAAAACCCTAAAATGAAGGTGACGTCTCCCTTATAGGGGACGTTTTTCCTCTTTGACCAAGTCGTTGGAGTTGTAATATCATGGATAGGCCTATAAATGCCACTTGTAATCAATCCACATCCTCTTCTTCATGATCAAAGCCTTATTTCACCAAGATGTCCACTTGTCCATGTCTCACCACCAAACCCTAGCCCCCAAGGATGATGTCAAGCCTAAAAAGGCGACATTTTGCCTCTCCTAGGAAAATTGTTTGGCATGTGAGGGTTGGGATAGGTCTTCCACATCATCTTCAAGGTCTCAAAAACTTTGTCTCTGTGATCCAACATGTGGACCCATGGAATCCAACCTGTGGGCTTGTAGCCCCAAGGAAGCCCAAGCTAGGCTTGTTTTTCCAAAACTGTCCACCAACCAAGTCCTATAAAGACAAGTAAGTGTTGAAATGTACACTTGACACTAAGAGGGGGGGTGAATCAATGTTTGTAACTTTTGGCTACTTTTCACACTTTCATAGATTAACTGAATTAATTGAATAAGATATGCCATCCAATTAATTATTCATAAACATCTAAAACACAAACTGTATGAAGTAGATATAATATCTTTCTTTTAATTTATTTAAATTGTATAAATACATATATAATCAATCCTTTGATATCTTTGACTTCAATTGAATACGAGAGATCCAACTCTCTGATACAAGACCCAACTTGTAGTTCTCAGATCCAACTAAGAAATGAGGAATCCGACCCTCATAACAAGACCCAATTTGCTGATCTCAGATCCAACTAAGATGTGAGGAATCCAATCCTCATAAAAAAACTTAGCTTGTAAACATGCACCAACCTGATAGAATGAACTTCCATTCAATCCATTATATGTACATATATTTAATCCACCAAGATGCTTTTTCTCACCATTCTTTCTTGTTTATATAGTCTTCCAACTGGTGTGAATTTGAAACAATGTGTCCTTTTGGAATGAAACATTGTACCTCTTCATTTCAATTAATAATAACTTCTATTGTTATTATTATTAATATTTTGTTAAATAATTCAAATCCCTTGCAAATTGTTTCAACATTTTAACCCATCACTGATTATTTTACTTGTTCTGGATTTGAATATCTGTAGACATGTGCTTCCTTCAAACCATTCTTTTAAAATGACCATGGTGTCGTTACTATGAAATTAATCTCTATTTTTGCTTCCTCTATTATTATTCATACAATATCGTGAAAGGGCTAATTCGTCACCATATATAAACTTTTAAAGAGTCGATCACATACATGGATCGACTTCGTTATTTTGATCCCACACTTTCGCTATCTCGTGCATTTTCCTGTACCTAGAATGGATAAGTGATAACTTGTGACTCCTCTTCATTTTTCATATGACCAAACTATTGTGACCAACAACTAGATACATATGGTGTATGGCTTGTTTTATGTCTTAGCCCGCATGCACTTCATTTCACTAAGTGACCATATATCATGACCAGGTGTTAACCCAGTTGACCCTTTAGCTTATCGCCACGTTACATATGGCCTTGACTTGTGACCGAGGGTGAATACATATGAGGTTTCACACAAATCGACGGTCAGGAATTAATCTGTAGTTGAGTGGACGCTTCTCGTTCTCTTCGAAAATTCAACATTTCATAGCTTGGAAGGGTGGTATTCCAAACTGCTTTGGTTGATTTCCAAAATAACTTATACTCGTTGATATGTATCTCAGATCGACGAATGTGAATGACTCCTATCCTCATCATTTACCCGTTCTTGATCAACGATCGAGAATGACTTCGACCTTCGGTGCTTCAGGCAGTTGCTGATGGTAGAAACTGGTTTTCCCCGAAGGACATACTCCCAGAGTGATGTAGCTTGATGATGTCACTGCTGATGTGGCATTGGACAAGTGGCTGCCACATGTCACTTAGATTTGTGACTTACGTATACCTAAAATTCCAACTGGACCTTGAAACTTTTCACCATCTGAATGCGCCACGTGTCCTTGTCGACGTGGTCTTGCTGACGTGGACTATAATGACATGGGATCTCAATGTGTGTGCCATGTGTCTTACTTTGTGACTTCGGAGCTTCGGCCTTCGGGTGAACTCATATGTTCTAAACCATTTTTCTCCGAAGTGGTCAACGTCGAATTTAACCACAATTGGACCCACCTATCCAGATCCAATGATCACCATGCATGTCCAGATCTAATGACCCTCATTTACTTCAGAAATTTAGGGCTCCAACCTTTGAATGAATTCATATGTTCTTGGATTCTTTTTTCTAGAGTGGTCAGTGATGAAATTGTCTACTACAACGTAACCCTGATATGATGGCTATCATTCATCTCAAAGTGCTCCTTAGATCTGACGACTTACTTTTATTTCAAAACTTTGACTTTAGATACAATTCCTTCATGGAAATTTCCTTCAGTCGATATTATCCGAAGTGGTCAATGTCAGGCTGACCATGCCTATGCCATTTCCATGATCGACAACCCATGAATCTTAGTAGTCAATTTGATGGTCTAGATTTAATCTAGATCTCACGATCTAAATCATTCCCAAATCTTCAATAGATGACCACGATTCTCCTCTTCTTTACAATGATCTATGGTTGAGAATTATTTATCCTGATCTGATGGTTGGGATTTAATTCTTCCTAACCTCTAACTTCCCCTCAATCTGACGGTCCTGATTTGTCCCAAAAACTACATCAACAAACATGATTCCTTCTCGATTCTTTTGGAGTTTTACTGTGTGGATTTCAATTCTGATAGCATTTCTTCAATGCGCTCTCCCTTCTGAGCTTCGATTAATGTTTCTTGCTTATGATATGTTCATCTATTTTTCTCCTGAGATTTTAATAACTTTTTGTGCATTCTTTTATTCATTGATCTTTAGTCGCTAACCCTCCCGAGCTCTTAATTCCATGTGCTTCATTATTCCTTCTGTACATGGATTCTCTGCATGTTACCTCTCCTGAGCTTTAGAATCATATGATCATTGTTGATCCTATCATGATCAATAGTGATCACGAACTGATTCTGCCACTAGGTGATATTCCTCTGCCTCAAGGTGATCTTCCTTTTTCTTTGATCACTGTACATGTTTGACACATGTTTCCATCAATGAAAACACACTATCATAATGCCAACAATCTCCCCCTTTGTCATTGAGGGAAACATATTTGTAAAAAAAATACTTTTGCTCCCCCTATCACAAAACTCATTTTCAGGTTGGAGGTTTGACCTTTTACTTATACCAAATTTGTTTTACTGTTTTTCTCCCCCTTTGACATCAATGACAAAGAGTTTAAGATTGTAATATTTTTCTCCCCCTCTGAATGTGCCAGTTGTTATCTCAAACTCTTAGGTTTTTGTATTCACATAGGTAGTCTTATTGATACCGATTTTGTAGTGATCAAGTCTTTTAAACCTAATCCAAGACTTCCTCATTTGACGACCACATTAAATACTCCCCCCGAGTTTTTAGTGTTTCATAAGGTTTTACTGTATTCTCCTTTGTCCTAAAGGATAAGGGTGTGAATCTCACTAATCTTTTGTTTCTTTATTCTTGTTGATATTCTGATCTTTCACAAGAATACCATTGATCGACACCAATTAATTTAATTTCCAATTTTCAACCAATTTAATATATTATTCACAGTCCTTTGACTCTACAAAAACCAATTTCAACTTCTGTCCCTTAGAAATAAGATTGAATTGGTCCTTTCATCTTTTTTTTTGTACTGCTGCCTCAAATAATTAAAACATGCTTGAGTTTGTCATGATGATTAGGCTATAATCCTCTTCTAACTAGGCGGATGCACTCCGTATTATTAATCATGTTTTTCCTTTGTTTTATACATATTATTTGTTGAGTGGAAATTTAGTAGTTAATGAAAATAACATTGGAAAACTTCCAAGATTTTCACTTCTCAATTCTTCTGGTTGATATGCTATTGAAGATTCATCATTATTCTGTGTAAGTGAAACTTCTTCATTTTCAGGTGCCAGATCATCTCTCTTGTTTTCTATTTCAGATTTTATTCTCCATACTTTTTCATGAGATATTTTGTTTGTAGGATATTTCTTTTTTAGATTTATTCTTTGAGACTTGTGATTTCTTCTTTTCTTCCAACCTTCATTAGATTTTCTTCCTGACTTGTCTGAATTATTTCTCATGGTTTGACTTTTTGATTTTTTGTAGTTTTGGGATTTGTGACCAAACCTATCACAATTTTAACATCTCATTGTATGACAAAACTTTATTGTGTGGAAAACATAATTGCATCTCCGACATCTCATTGAGTTATTGGACCTTCCTAAATTTTTATTTTCAGGACTCTTGCATTCCAATGCTTTGTGACCAAAATTATTACAAGGAAAACAATAACCATTGAAGGTTCTTCCATACTTGGGTCTGTTGTGACATGAGAAGTATGTCTTTTGATATATCTCTTGTTTTTTACTTTTATAGCTTCCTTCCTTGAAAAAGTTCATGTTTTGTTTTAGGTTTGTGACTGTACCTTTTTCTTTTGAGGAGAATGATCCTTTATCATGTTTTTTAATGGTGCTCCATTTTCCACCTTCTTCTTTCTTATTGTATCCAAGACCGGTTTCGTCATCAGTTGGTCTTTGACTGTTCCAGATCCTATCTAGGATAACTGATCTATTCCGGAATTTGACAGTTGCTTTTGTATTTTCATTCTTCTTTTTGAGGTTGACAACTTCCATTTCCAGCATGTGACACGTTTCTTCCTTTTTAGTCAATTGAATCTTCAAGGCTTCTTCTTTTTCCTTAGCTCCTTCAAGTTGATTCTTTAGATTGATGATTATTTCTTCTGTATCAACCAAGACTTATGTGCAGTTATTAGTTTTGTCAAATGTTCTTAATTCTTCTATATGTCTTGTTAGATCAACACCTTCATTCTTCAATATTTTGATTTCTTCCTTGTTTTCTAGCTGAATTCTTGAGTCATTTGAGTCATTAGAAGCTGAATTCTTTTAGCTGAAGAAGCACTGAAAAACAAAGAAGCACATAATTCTTCCTTTTTAGTTAGTTGCATATTATGTGCTTTTTTTTTTTTTCTTAGCTTCTTCAATTTGAGTCATTAGAGTTGCATTAGTACTTTCATTTATCTTTTTGAGGTCAATAATTTCTAATTCCAACATGTGACATGATTCTTCTCTTTTAGTTAATTGGATCTTCTGGGCTTCTTCATTTTTCTTAGTTTCTTCAAGTTGAGTTTTTAGATAGATGACCATTTCTTTTGTCTCTTCTAGTACTTATTTTATTTTATTCTCATGTGTCCTTAATTATTCTATTTCTTTTGTTAGATTAGCAACTTCGGTCTTCAATCTTTTGATTTTTTTTTTCTACCTGAATATTTTGTTCATGCTCTTCATGGTTAGATTGATATAATTGTTGTAGTAGAAACATATCTTTCTTTTGAAGTTTCTCCAACTCTTCAAAAGTGCACATAACTATGCATTCAATCTGGTCAAGAACATCCTTAGTTACTTCAATATATAGACCATTTGGTAGTTCCATACTAATCAATTCAAATGTAGTTATAACATCATTCTTAAAATCTAATAGTTTTTCTTTAGTGAATACCGAGGTATTCATCAATTCCTTGATGTAGTAGTCATATCCGTTGATGAATGGGGTTTGCATCAATTATTTGATGGAAGTGTCCTCTTCTACGTTTTGTTCTTTATTCTGATCAAAATTCTCTTTATCTGTATTTTTTTCTTCAATTTGATTAGATTTCTCTGTTTCTTTGTTTTGTTCTATAATCTGATTGGAATTATCCATTTCTTTGTTTTGTTCTATATTTTGATAAGAATTATCTAGTTGGAGCCATAGCCCTTTAGTAGAGGTGTAGTGTCCCATATTTTCTTTGACTTGGTGTGATAGTCCATTCTGGATTTCCTTTAATGCTATTGAATTATTTTTCTTTCCTTCTTTTGTAGATTTGGTTTTGTTCTTTGAGGTAGTTGAGTACCAAGTTTTAGATACTACTGGATCCCAAACACTAGATCTTCTTGACTTCAAATACCGTTTCATTCCTTCCCTCCATGAAGAGTAGTATTTTCCATCAATTAAGGGAGCTTCATTTGTGGAGAGAGCCATTTGTCCACCCATTTCTTCAGAATATACCTTCCAATGTTTAAACTATGCTGAAGGCACTCGCTCTGATACCGATTGTTGAAATGTACACTTGACACTAAGAGGGGGGAGGGTGAATCAATGTCCGAAACTTTTGGATACTTTTCACACTTTCATAGTTTAACTGAATTAATTGAATAAGATATGCAGTTCAATTAATTATTCATAAACATCTAAAACATAAACTGATGAAGTATATATAATATCTTTATTTTATTTATTTAACTTGTATAAATACATATAAAATCAATCCTTTAATACCTTTTACTTCAACTGAATATGAGAGATCCAACTCTCTGATACAGGACCCAACTTGTAGTTCTCAGATCCAACTGAAAAATGAGGAATCCAACCCTCATAACAAGACCCAACTTGCTGATCTCATATCCAACTGAGATGTGAGGAATCCAATCCTCATAACAAGACTCAACTTGTAAATAAGCACCAACCTGATAGAATGAACTTCCATTCAATCCATTATATATACATATATTTAATCCACCAAGGCGCTTTTTCTGACCATTCTTTCTTGTTTATATAGTCTTTCAATTGGTGTCAATTTGAAACAATGTGTCCGTTTGGAATGAAACATTGTACCTCTTCATTTAAATTAATAATAAATTCTATTATTATTATTTTAAAGAATTCAAATCCCTTGCAAATTGTTTCATCATTTTAAACCATCACTGATTATTTTACTTGTTCTAGATTTGGATATCTGTAGACATGCACTTCCTTCAAACCATTATTTTCAAATGACTGTGGGCTCGTTACTACAGACTTAATCTATATTTGTGCTTCCTCTATTATTATTCATACAATATCGTGAAAGGGACAATTCGTCATCATATATATGTTGATCAAACTTTTAAAGAGTCGATCACATGCATGGATTGACTTTGTTATTTCGATCCCACACTTTCGCTATTTGGTGTATTTTCCTGTACCTGGAATGGACAGGTGCTAGCTTGTGACTTCCCTTCATTTTTCATATGACCAAATTGTTGTGACCAACAACTAGATACATATGGTGCAACACTTGTTTTATGTTTTAGCCCGCAAGCACTTCATTTCACCAAGTGACCATATATCATGACCATGTGTTAACCCATTTGACCCTTTAGCTTATTGCCACTTTACATATGACATTGAACTTTGACCGAGGGTGAATACATATGAGGTTTCACACAAATCGACGATCGAGACTTAATATGCAGTTGAGTGGACGGTTCTCGTTCTCTTTGGAACTTTGGTGTTTCGGGACTCCGCCCTTTGCAATCTTCTAATTCTTCCAGAGAAAATTCTGTCAGAGTGTGTATCATCACTTCCCTGCCTAATAACCTTCACAAGTCTAGGAGATAGGACCGTGGGATTATTAATTTAAGCGATGTTCCCGATGCCTCATACCTTATGTGTTTGTAACTCATGACTGGGAGCTGGAACCTAGTCCTCTGGACTTCAACCATTGGGAATTTTCTCCCTTACAAGCATCCAATCTTCTGAAGTTTGAACTTCCTGAAGTGATTACCTCTCACAATAGTTGATCTGATGGTTAGCATGATTCTTGGAGCCAAATCAATGGTCTAGCTTCAATCCTTACGCTATCCTTCCACTGACTTAATCCAATGACTATGACTTTAATCAAAGGTTGAGATGGACAACCAGGATTTTTTTCGGAGTTTAAACTTGCGAGAGGGATAAATCTTCTTCCAACCTCTGAAAGAAAAACCCACGTGAGTCCCTTCTTTCCATGCATCATACACACATCATTTCGAAGATTGGAAGGCTGGTATTCCAAATCGCTTTGGTTGACTTATGAAATAGCTTATAATGATTGATTTGTATCTCGGATCGATGGCTGTGACTGAATCCTATCTTCGTCTTTACCTTTGCTTGATCAACAGTCGAGAATGACTTCGGCCTTTGATGCTTCAGGGAGTTGCTGGTGGTAGAAACTAGTTTTTCCCTAAGGACATACTCCTGTAGTGACGTAGCTTGCTGACATCACTGTTGATGTGGCATTGTCCGAGTGGTTGACACATGTCACTTATATTTGTGACTTACGTATACCTAAAATTCCAACTGGACCTTAAAACTTGTCACCATTTGAATGCACCGCATGTCCTTGCCGGTGTGGTCTTGCTGACGTGGACTATAATGATGTGGGATCTCAATGTGTGTTCCACATGTCTTACTTTGGGCTTCAGAGTTCCGACCTTCGGGTGAACTCATAGGTTCTAAACCCTTTTTCACTGAAGTGGTCAATGCCGAAGTTGACCACAATTGGACCCGCCTATCCTAATCCAATGGTCACCATGCATGTCCAGATATGATGGCTCTCATTTACTTCGAAAATTTGGGGCTCCGACCTTCGGGTGAATTCATATGTTCTTGGCTTCTTTTTTCCAGAGTGGTCAGCACCAAAGTTGACTGCTTCTACACAACCCTGATATGACGACTATCATTGATCTCGAAGTGCTCCTTAGATCCGATGGATTACTTTTATTTCAGAACTTCGACTTCAGCTAGAATTCCTTTAGTTGGGGTCCTATAATCATAGGTAACTTGATTCTTCAACTGTTTATTTGGCATTTCTTCCATGATGAAGACATCTGGCTTGCTAGGCTCGGTTGATTCCATTTCCCCCTCCATCCATTTCACTCGATCCTTTGTCAGCCTGCCGCACCCTTCATGCCCTCGCCCTCCATTTTTTCACCCCTCCACCATTTTCGTCCCTACATGCATAAATAAGATTAGGATAAAAAACATTAGGTTAGTAATAAATGTTTAGAGGCGTTTAAAAAAAAACACTAATTAACATAATAATGTTAAGATTAATTAAATTAGTGTAGTTAGATCAATAAAGCTAGGTTAGACTTGTTAATAATAAATAAATTAATAATTAATCAATAATTAGTAATTAAATTATTTTGTTTAAAGTTAATAATTAGGTTGGTGTTTTATTAATCAAACATTAATTAAAAATTAAATAAAACAATAAAACAAATAAAAATAAATATAAATTAAAAAATAAAATAATAATTAAACAAAACATATAATAAATAATAAAAAACAAATATTAAAATAAAACATATAATACAAAATAAAAAAATAAATAAAACAAAAAATTAAAAACTTAAACTATCCTAAGTTTACACCCACTTACCTTTTTTCCATATATCAGACCCGCCCCCCCTTACGTCACTCAACAAAACGGGGGGTTCGAGTAAGTGGTTTTGACAGGGACAAGTGTCACCATATGGTGAACTTGGACCCCCCCTCCCAATACCATTTACCACCCCAGGGGGTTCCGAAAATCACCTTTACTCCTCCAAAATTGCCCTTCCAAAAAATTAAAACCGTTTTTTTCTCTAGTTTTACCAGTCCGTTTCCGAGAGTGATTACGACCAAACGAGAATGAATTTTTAAAATCTGAGAGAGCGTTTTGTTCAGAACGAGATGAAGAACAATAACCTATCCCATAATTTACACATGTATCAACAGTTGGGAGAATCAAAGCCATCTCCGAGCCCTATTTTTCAGGCTTCCATTTTTTCTTGTTTTGGTCATGATTTTGCGAGAGCTGTTTCGGCGAGATGGAGATGAATTTGGGAAAACCGAAAGATATTTTTTCTCAAGACGGACTCATATAGAATAAAAACTTTCATTTTTCACACAAATGTCATATTTTTGGAGATACGAATGTCTGAGTTGACCCCTATTTTCAGCAGTTCGACCCATCTTTCATGGCAGTCAATTCAAGATTTTCGGGGATTTGTTTCTATTTTTGGCCAAGGTTGTTGAATTCGACCACCTGATCCTGGGAGATAATATTTATATATATTTCTATTAGTCAAATTTACAATGGCTGATCATTTGGGGACCATGATTTAATTTTGTATTAGAGCTCACATAGCCTTCTGTATTTCATCAATCCAATAATACAGTCACAACAGTTATAGGATTCATGTGTCAATATTGGTGGTGATGTTTTTATTATTCACTGTAATTTGTTTCCATTGTATTTCTCAAGTTATTCATATTCTGAATTATGAAAAGAGGTTCAAAGAACATAATTTGTTGAGACATACACTCTGTTTCTGGATTTGACATAATTATCAATGTTTTCTACTCAATGGTTAATTTCAGGATTATTGATTTCCCTGTTATTGCCTGGTCCTCTCGTATTCTCCTTCAAATAAAAAATCAAAATCAAATAATCCAACAAGAGTTCCTACCTTTCCCTTTAAATCTATCTATAGAACTTGTATTTGATTGAACCTCAACTTGTGACTCCATTGCCCAATGGTTCCTCTTCTTTGCCCCTACCCAATTCCTAAAAACAAACCTTATACTCCATAACTAGACTAACATCCCCTTCAAATAAAGCTATATCAGACAGAGAGAGACCTCTCTGAGTCTTGGAGGGCTAGATCCAAGGCTCCAAGTGGTTTGATGTTACCTCAGGCTTGGGCAAATTAGAAAGTGCTAACATAGTGGCGACCATACTGGGGACTGTTCCTCAGAAAGAATAGCAAGTTCCAGATCTGATTGCTGATGGTGGACAATGATCAGACACAAGAAGGTTGAAATCATTCACTTGACGACTCCAATCAAATCCATATCAGTTCCAATTCAGAGACTCCACTGGAGGAAGAACCTAAAACATGACCAAGCAATCTAGAAGGATCAAGTATTCAAGCTCAAATTGTATTCAAGACATTTTTGGTTTTATCTGTAATTATGTTCTATCTTATTCTGATCCTAGTCAAGAGTACATTGCTGAAGTTTACATTGATCATTTGCAAATTGATGATCCTCAAGAGACTAAGCCCCAAGTTGTAGATCATGTACATACTCATACACTTGTGCACATCCCATATACACTTGTAGAAATCCCAGTGAGACATAAGCCTCGTGCTTTATCTCCTACTCTTGCTAAACCTCCAGATGGTTATAATCCCCCTACTTTACCTCCTATACCTGTAAAAGTCCTAGACATATACAAGCCTCTGGGTTTACCTTCTATTCTCCATGACCTCCTTGCCAATTATAGCAATAATCTGCCCAAGTTTGATGGAGAAAATGTGAAGATCACTGTTGAAAAGCACACCCAAAGTCTTGAGGATTTTCTTGATTTGTTTGAGGTGGAAGAAGATGATGTATGTATCAGGATATTTTCCCTATCATTGCAAGGTAAATTTAAATAATGGTTAAGAAATCTGCCAACTGCAAGCATTGATAATTTTCATCAATTTGTGAAAATTTTCCTGGATAGATGGGTGATCAAGGGAAATGTCTTTCTCATCTTAGAAGAATATGTCCATTTAAAAAGACAACCATGGGAGATAGTACATCACTTTTCATCCAGGTTCAATAAGGTGTATCATGCAATGCCTATTGATATAAGGACACCCCCATGATTAGCCCTTTTGCATTACCTAGATGCATTTGATCCAGAGATGTCATTCCAATTAAGAGAACAAAACATTGCAACCCTTGAAGAAATGCAAAACATTGCAGTGGATGTAGAAGCTAATTTTCTGAAAAAAAATTCCAAGCTAAGGGTAGAAAAGAAAGATGGAACAGAAAGGGGACATATGACATCTTCATAAGTGAAACTAGATGTTATGGAAAACATTGTAAAAGACATGATGTAGAAGATTAGTAGAAAAGATGAACTTGCTATTCAAAGATCACATGTTTCATTAGTTACATAAAAGAAAAAACTCACTGATCTCAAACAGTTTGCAGCTCATCCTTGGCATCCTAAAATAGAAGAGGATTATTTCATGTACTCGATTCATAATATGGTCAAAGATGAAGCTCAAAATCAGCTTGTAGAGGAGCAATTAACCGATTTAATGTATATGTTTGACGACATTCCTTACACAAACAATTCACCTAAGTATGATGAGGATATAGTTGAAATTGATGCTAACTGTTCAAAGCAATCAATAGCACACAGTTGGGAGGAAGAAGTTCAATTACAACTCAAGGTTGAAAATCAACAGTTGCATATTAATCATGACAACAAGGAGGACAATGCAGGAAGTTTTCAAGTAAGTGCAAAATCCTTGCCCTTATATTTTGCCTCATTTCTAAGAGAAAATGATAAGTAAATTGTCAATAGTAGGAATGGAGAACTCTCTTACCAATCAGATGAGGAAATCATGGACGATAAAGAACCATTTTTAGATCCAGAGGTGCAACCCTTGAGTCATTTTGAATGTCAAATCTCATATGCAAGCTTAGAGTCAGTAACATAGGATGAATTGATTCGTTTTGATTCTATACCATTATGCTCCAATTCATTTCAGATTTTGAAAGGGAATTTTGAGCACATTCTGAATGATGAATACATGAAAGATTATAAAGTTTCGCTAGAGCCAATGCAACAAATACCTCATTTTCTACAAGATCCAATAACAGATGTAATGGTTGACATATGCAGACAGAGCCCTGTTTCATTTGCTAGTCATGGGATGAAAAACATTTATGATTTTGATATGATTAGACAATCAACTTCATCATTGTGTTCAACAAAAGTATCATTTCAAAGCCAATAAAAAAAGTTGCAGACATGTCATGAAGTGCATGAGGATGTAAATAGCATACATACAACATCAAATCATGAAGTTGAGTTGGTTAAATTGGAATACCAAGAAATAGGTCAAGTTTATCTTGATCCTATTAGATATCTATATGGAGACATTTTTCAACATAGAGCAACAATCCATTTCCAACATTTATGTTGTTTTGCAAGTTTACCAAGCTCCCTATGATGAAGATCAGGCTCACAGTCATTTTCAAGTACCTTTAACAAATTTAGTTCTGAGTTTGGTAAAAAATAATGAAAGAAATAAGGTATCAAATCCAATATTTGATTGGTTATATTGGATATTTCATATTGATTAAGCTCAAGCATTCTAAGGTTAGAATAGGATATATGTACATAAATAAGATCGTCAGATCAAAATCCTTTAAATGATCAGATTTACAGTGTGCAAATAAGCTTGCTGGGCAAGCATGCTTTTCATTTCATTTCAATGTCTCTTTTAAGATTCAGTCAAATTTGGAACAGGTGATCAATTGATTTCCAGTTACAGAAGATTCAGTCAAGTTTGGAATAGGTACATGTTGCAGATTTTGAGATCATCCCTATGGATAAGGCACTGGTCTACGTGTTTAGAGTTCACTGGTTCTTGTCACCTCTTGAAAGAGTCATCATCCCCAGGTGGAGCCTATGTTGGGGTCCTATAATCATAGGTAACTTGATTCTTCAACTGTTTATTTGGCATTGCCCCCGTGATGAAGACATCTGACTTGCTGGGCTCGGTTGATTCCATTTCCCCCTCCATCCATTTCGCCCGATCCTTCATCACCCTGCCACACCCTTGATGCCCTCACCTTCCATTTTTTCACCCCTCCACCGTTTTCGTCCCTACATGCATAAATAAGATTAGGATAAAAAACATTAGGTTAGTAATGAATGTTTAGAGGCATTTAAAAAAATAACACTAATTAGCATAATAATATTAAGATTAATTAAATTAGTGTAGTTAGATCAATAAAACTAGGTTAGACTTGCTAATAATAAATTAATTACTAATTAATAAATAATTAGTAATTAAGTTATTTTGTTTAAAGTTAGTAATTAGGTTAATGTTTTCTTAATCAAACATTAATTAAAAATTAAATAAAACAAATAAAAATACATACAAATTACA
>JZKD02S0023366.1:499536-516230 GCA_000966675.3 Picea glauca
TATTTATTTCCTTGCAATTTGCATCTTGATTTATCATGTTAGTTTATATGCATTTCATATTTCATTTTTCTCTACTTGCATATTGATTTCATGCTTAGTTTATAAATTTTTGAAACAATGCTAACTTTTTCTTTTCTAGATTAGTTTTCATTTTTTATTTTGATGTATATGGACAAAGGGTGATAGACCCAACCTAGATTTTAAGTTTTCTTGTTTTAGTGTAGGCACAAGTCTACTGTGAGATGTTATGTTTCTCATGCAGTCTATGATGAGCACCTGTCCCCGGGTAGGAGCCGAATGTTATAGTAATTTTGTGGTATGTCTAAGGGGATGATGTATCGAGGCCCTCATGTTGTAGATACAAAGTGCCAAGAGACCACATGACTAGTTGTGCCAACTTTCAAATACCGAAGTCGTCTCTATCACCACATTCTGATCCAATATTAATGAAATCAACCACACCAGCTAACTTTTGGAAGGCAGATGGGTATTTCTCCATGCGATACAAGTCAGGTATTGTGGCAGGTAATCACCCTAATATCCGAGGCATTTAAACATGTTATATTTAAACTGATTTTGATTATAGAAGGCCTTCTTAAACATTATGCCTTTGAACTTGTTTCACCTTGGTGAGTGTCATATAATTCCTAGTAAGGGGGCAAGCTTTGGGGAAGGTTTGTGACTAGGGGTCCCTTGAGGGGTTGTCGTACCATTCCTGACCATACTTACCATTTTCTGCTCATTAATTTCTCATCACATTTCCCTCTTCTAGGCCCTTTGACTTTAGTGACGCAAGAAGGTCATATACCTCATTTCATGGGAAGAAGGGGCTGAAGGCCCAGGGGGATGGTTGCTGGAAAAAGATAAGAGACTAAAATATAAACCTTCTAGATGATCGCCCAGTCAGGTCTTGAGAACCATGAAGTGATTCTCTTGAAAGAATTGAATACCTGCACAATATAAAAAACACAATAAATATCCTGCTTGAATACAAGATTAACACAAGTGCGTTACAATGCTTTACATGCTTACCCCTATGGAAATTTTTGGACCTCTTCATTCAAGTGACATTTTTTTACTTCCCCCCAAGCTAATCGATTCACTATTGGGAGTGCACACGTGTTTGGATAATTGATTAATTAATAAATATCAATAAATGGGCTTGGAAAAAGGTTGCATTGAGGAAGAAGGTGCAACACACCCCCTACAGTAGATAATACGAGCCCTTGTATGTCATGAAACTCATTGAACTATGAATTTTAAGCCCCTATACACCTCATCATACACTACATAACCTTGAAGGGCCACCCTTGGGAGCATCTCCTACTTGAGGGTTTTGGTCTACCCAATAGGAATTTTATAACACCCCTCCCATACCTAAACTTGGTCAATTGTATAGGGTCTTAGAGCATTTGTTTAATTTGATGAGGTAGTTTTGATGAACATGTTTAGGTTCCTCTCTTATTAGACATGGTTTGCACTTGTCATGATATCTTTGACTTGATATCTTTGGAGGGCGTACCCTTTTGTTTTGCATGACCCTGCTTGGGGACCAGTTTTGGGAGAACATGCCTAGCTTGGGATTCCATGGGGAAAGAAGCCAACAGGTTGGATGCCTAGGGCCCACAAACTAGATCACAGAGACATGCCTTTGGAGGCTTACATGGCATCATATAATATCTAATCTATCCCCTACCACCTAAATAGTTTTCTTGAAGGAGGAAAAATGTCACATTTTTTAGGCTTGACGTCAAAGAGGGGTTATGGTTTGGTGGTGATGGAGTTGGCCATTGAAAATTATCATGATTTTATTAGAGGATCCATGGAGGGGGCATAGTGCATGAGGAGAATGCCTTTGGAGGCCAAACGTTCCTTCCCCAACTTCAACTATTTGTCAAATATGCCAAAACGTTGCCCTAAAAGGGAGACATCATCTTGTTTTTAGGGTTTCTAATGTGCAAAAGTGAAATTTAAATGAATTATTTAATATTATTTGTGTAAAGGGACAAGATTAAGGCTGTTGGCCCCTATCTTGTGTTTTACCCTAAAATTAATTGGATAAACTATGTGTTAGACATTTTGTATAAATAGAGATCATGTGAATCTCTTTTCATAACATAACTCTCCCATTGTGAGAAGGAATTTGCTGAAATTTTTGCTAGATTTGAGCATTATGGTGTTTATGTTTTGAGAAAATGTTTCATGGTGCTATATTTTGGTGAAGGGATGAGGAGTGATGCACACCTCTTGGATGATTGTTCTCTTGATCTTGAATGGTGAATTTGCTTGGGGAAACTAGGGTTTGATCTCTCTCTCTCTTGGAATTGGTAAGGAAAAATATGCATTGTTAGTTATTTATTTATATTTCTTGGTTATGGTTGTTTGAAACCCTAGGAGGAGTATGTTGGATACACCCTCCATTAAGCTTCATATATTTTTCTAAAGTTTGCAAATTATTTTGTAAGGGTTGCTAGGAGGAATACGAGTGTGTATACCCTCTTAGATATACCCTAAGTTTGATTGGCATATCCTAGGAAGTAAAAGAGATTACACCCCTAGGGTCTTTTTTGATATAAATATTTATTCTAAAACTCCATTTATCCAATTTTAAAGGCACTAATTTGAATATTTTTCATTGGAGAAATAAAATATTGCATTGGGAAACGTGAATTTTTGTCATTTCAATTTTCTGCAATTTGGGTTTTGTTCCTTGTTCTTAGAACATATCTTAGCCACTAAGGTGTCCCATATAAAGGGGTATTGTTTGATGCTGTAATAAACCTTCATCTTCAGCCATTAGGTCTGCATAAACCCTAATCAGACTTTCTCTAATAACTCTCAATTCAACTTCTGAAGTTTGCTAAGATTTTGCCCACATATTCTAGTGATCACACCGCATATTTTGGTAGATTTTTGGAAAATTTTAATGGTTGAATCTCTTTATGTAATAAATTGTTTTTTACAGCCATAAGTCTGATTATTATCTCTGCAGAAAGTGTTTACTACAACCTTACCTTTTTTACTAGTATCTTGCTCCTTTAATCTTGAGTTTCACTAGTGTTTTACTAGTTAACCTCTTGCATCATTTACTTGATTTCTAGCACTTGTTTTAGAAGTTTAATGTTCCATTTAATTGCTGATATATATTGTTACTAACTTATGCAATTAGGCACAAAAATCTTAACTTTAGTTTCCATCATATACTTGGGCTTGTATCGTTTTTTTCCTTGTGTCTCGGGCATGTGCAATCAACTTTTGCAAGGTCTACTACTTCTTGGAAACCCTTGGCTACCATAAATACCTTACTCAATCCATTCTTGACAAATAGAAACTTGACCTATAGGGGAATTAATTCATACATCACAATTTCCATCTCATTCCCCCTAGGGTCACTGAGATTCCCCCCTTCAGGTAACCACTTCACCTCTAAAGTGGCGAGAACACCTATATAAGGTGAAAATGGGTAGGTGCTCTCTTAGTTGTCTCCATTTTGGTGGTTGGGTTGGGATTTTCCCAACCTACAACTCGTGCGATAACATGCAACTTGTGTGTGCTTTCAAATTCTATAGTTCCCGATAAGGAAGAGGGTCATGTTGACATTTGGACTATGCATTTTGGTGGTGCCTATTCTAAGATAGGAACTGGTGCTGGGATTGTTCTAATCTCCCCTATATATTTTCCCACATTTTTCTATTATAGGCTCAAGTTTGGTTGTACTAATAACAATGTTGAATATGAAGCCTTGGGTTTGGGTTTGGATATAGACTTGAATATTAATATTAAATGTTTAAAATTAATTGGGGATTCTAACCTTAATATCTCTCAAATAAGGAAAACTTTTACCACTGAAAATAAAAGATTGAGAAGATATATGAACACATTTTTGGACACCATAGAAATTTTTGATGCCTTCAGAATTAAAGTGATTCCAAGAGATATAGATGTTCATGTTGATGACTTGACAATAGAAGCATCCACTTTACAACCATGTACCAAGTTTTTGGGTGATGATTGCAAGATGGAAGTAGTATTTAAACCATCCATCTATGATAATATTGAGCATTGGCAGGTTTTCAATGATGATTCTCAAATACTTTTTTTCTACATAGTTTAAGGAATTTTCTGAGAATCAAGTGAAATGGAAAATGGAAAATCAAGAGTTAGAGATGGAGGATTTTCCAAAAAATTCAATCCCTAAAGGAATACTTCCATTAGAAATAAATTTTGATAGATATGGTATGTATAAAGGGAAACCTATTGTTGACCAGTCTGAAGATATATTTGATGTAGATATTGGTTCAGAGAATAACCCCATGATGGTCAAGGTAGGAAAAAATGTTTCTCATGATGAGAAAAGAGATATCATATGACTCTTTTTTAGAATATAAGGATGTATTTTCTTGGTCATACGATGATTTGGAACATTATAAAGGTGATATAATCCAACACACCATTCCTCTAAAGGAAGGGGCACAACCTTTTAGGCAAAATCTACGAAACATCAATCCAAAGTTGGTCCATCAATCTGATGGAAATTTTTAAGTATGGTGTGGAACATAACATTACCCTTGTGAGGGATTCCCAATAGTACTCCTTTTCCCTCGGTAGTGACAACACGAGACTAGGGCATAGAAGCTAACTACCAAGGTGAAACAAGGCAACTAACACAATTTCCCAAACCAGTGATCCATTATCCAAATTCAACCAAAGATACTCATCCACATGCCCAAAAAATTAAGCAAAATACTTTGCATGAAATAAGGACTAACATACCTCATGGTGACAATGACTTACCATATCCCATACTTTGAGTTGCTTGTATGTGATGAGCCTCGGTGGACTTGTATTTGTAAAGGTGAATAGTGGGGCTGCTGGGCTACCATCTGTGGACATGATGATGATGATCATGTTCAGGATCATGTTCTCCAATGCGGGCCACAAAACATAATCTCCTCTAGTTACCCCTAGGCATGGGGGGGGGGGGTAACATTTAGTTTCAACATATCTAGTTGTCCAAGACTTGCAATCCTGCACCCACTTCAAATGACAACACCCTTTAGAAGTATCTGTCGGTGGACGTGATCTATTGGCATCAATGATAAATCCAAAACCATGCTGAAAATAAAATTTTTCCTTAGCTGCAAAATGATAAAGCAATAATATTCAATGATTAAGTGTAATTTTCTCACATGTATTCATTATATACAAATGAAAATTCAATACACATACAAGAATATGCAAATTATACTAGTATGAATGCATGAGGTAACATATATACAAATGAAATTCAATAATGAAAGTTCCTACCGATCCTACACTAATCTATGCTATAGTAAAATACTATTTATAATCATATAACTAGTGAAAACATCCTAGCATTACATCAAAATATCTTCCCTTGTGCTTAATGATAAACCAAAACAAGGACAATTCAAGCACCAAGTGATCATGATTTAGAGAATCCATTATATCATAGATAATCATAAAATACAACTCAAGGATGTGGGAGGGAGGGAAAAAATCATGCAAGGAGGTATCACCACAACCATTCCCTATCCATCCCAGGACAAGGCCGAAAGAATTAAGAAAATGTGGATCCTCATCCTCAGCTACCAAGCCAAGACTTGAAGGTTGAGACATGATGATCAGAAACCTAAGGAAAATTCTAAGGCTAACCATGGAAGAAAAGAGCGCAAGGTAAGGGATTAAACCAGGACTAGAGAACAAATGTTTCTCCCAACCAAGGGTTTGTTGGCCTTGTGTGTGAAACTGAAAACCCTTAGAACAAACCACATGTTTAAAATAACTCTGTTCTATTAGAAAGTGATTATTATGAGGAAATATCCCAACCATATCTATAGTAGAATAAAAAGGTGAAAGAAGAGGAGGATGGAAACTCTCGTCACAAAAACTTTTCTTCGGGAAAACCATTTCCTTACCCTCATCAAATTTATAGCACAACGTTGGTTGAAAATTTTCTGCATAGAATAAATCCAAGTTCTCAAAATAAGAAGTATGAAACCCCCCAAAATACAACTAGAAATCATCAAGAGAAAGTTGCACTAAGTCATCCTTGGGTGGTTGGAACAAATCGGTAATCATGTCGTCTTTTTGTTTCCAGACATCTGAACCAATAGCAATCACATATGGTTGTTCTAATGACAACAATTGAAAATGACCGTTAATATCATAAATGAGATTTCCATTAGAGCCATACCAAGTTACATCCCATTTATGTCTCTCAACATGTATAAAATCATAAATGTTGTTAATCACATCATGGATTTTATCATAACATGAAGGGACTATTGTTTCCAAGGGTTCCTCTACCACTTATTCACTTCCCAAATCATAGAATAGAGAAACATCGAAGTCTTCAAAAGGAGTACAACTTACCACGTTATTTTCTTCATGTGCAGAAGGAATGGAGGCTTTGAAGACTTCATGAAATGGAGGAGAAAATATTGGTGCTTTGTCTTCATGAGGATCCTCTTCGTGGATTAGGTCTTCAACATGGTGTGCTTCATCAAAGTGTTCTTCTTCGACATATTCACAAGGAAACTCATGTTCATGTTTTTGGTGATATTCCTCATTGTTATCGCACAAGTTGTAGGTTGTGAAAATCCCGACCCAACCACTAAATGGAAAAAACTAAGAGGTCACCTACCCACTGTCAATTTAGGTAGGTGTTCCCGTCACTTTAAAGGTGAGGTAGTAACCTCAAGGGGGGAATACTAATTACCCTAGGGGGAATGAGATAAATATGGAGGAAATATGGATATGAAGTCACTAGAGGTCAAATATAAATGATGTGAAAGGGTTGAAATGAAGTCTTGGGAAGGTCCAAGGGTTTCCAAGTAAGTTGAGTGACCTGCCAAGCAGGAATACCTTCCCGAGACACAAGGAAAACCAAGCATATAGTGTAATATGTTCGTTGGACAAGCAAGTTAAGATTTGTGTCCCTAATTTGCAGAAATAATAAATGATATATATCAGCTCAATAAAGATAACAAGGGCTGCAAAATAAGTGCTAAGTATGTGATAAATAAACAAGAGATAAAGCTAGTGGAAGCTAGCTCAACTCACTAATGATTAAGAAACAACTTTAGCACAAATAGAAGGGATGAAATAAAAGCTTACTATAGAGATATTATCAGCATTATGGATGTAGGAAAATTCTTACAACAGCAGTAAAATCAGCCAATGAAATACATAAAGAAACCACCCAATAATTTCCTTAAACCAAATAGAACAAATTGGCAAACTTCTAGCAAATTTTGATGGTTAAAGCACAAGTTATATGTGGTTTTATATTAGGGTTTCTGCAGTCAAGTTATCAAACTTATGTCTGTAGCAAACCAAGCCCTATATCAGCAAAATTATCCAACACAAATCACTTGTAAATGGCTCAAAGGATGCACCCAAGTTAGTAGAGGTTTAGGGCATACATTTAGGTCTAGTCTAGGGTTAGTTTAGGAGCTAGTTAGGGTTAGTTACCTAGGGTTAATGAAGCTCTAATGGATTTAGGTTAGTGTCTATGACAGAAAAAAATTGTAGTGGTTGAAATGGTATGCCTCAATGAGGCAAGAGAGACAAATCCTTAAGGAACACTTCTCCAAAAAAAGAGATTTAAAAATTGTAAAATCATGTTATCCAAGGCAGTAATTTTGTTTCTCCAATGAAACAATAAATGAATAGTGCTCTTAATAATTGGGTTAATGGGGTCATGCAAAGAAAGTGCTAGAGAATCTACCTCCTTGGGGGTGTAAATCCTCATACTCCCCAAGGAAATTTTCTCTAGCTAGGGTTTAAGCTAAGAGGGTGTATGCCCTTATACTTCTCTTAGCAAAGCCTTGTTTAACCAATAATATGAAGCATAAAATGATGAAGAATATGGTGGGGGTGTATGCCCTTATACTTCCCACCTAGCTCCTAGCACAATAACCTTGACTTGAAAAAAATGATAGCATGAAAGTAAAAACCATACCAATTTCAAGGAAAAATGCTAAGATAATCCACCACAATAGCAAGAGAGAAGCCTTCCAAGGCTAGAGCATCACTTCCATCAACCATTACATCAAGAGATAACCATAAAAAAGATCCAAAAGAGACAATTTTCCAAAGATAACTAAAATTTTAAACCAAGTACTTCTCACAAGAGGGAGAGTTATGTTAAAATGAGATCTTATGATCTCTTATTTATACAAAATGTCACCAAGGTGACTTGTCCACATATTTAGGGGTAAACCACAAGAATAAGGGTAAAAAACCCTAATAGTTCCCCCTTATCAAAATAATATTAAACAATTCATTAAAAAATCACTTTTGCACATAAGAAAAACCCCAATTCATATGGACGTCACCCCTTTAGGGGACATTTTGGCACTAAAACGAGGTCATTGGTGATGGAGGAGAGTGGATAGGATTCCCAAAGCCACATGTCAAGAATCAAGAACACTTCCTTTATGATCCCTTCAAAACTTATTTGTGCCAATGCATGTCACCTCACCACCAAGCCCTAACCCCCTTAGGTGATGTCATGCCTCTAGATGTGATGTTTTTCCTCTCCTAGGAAAATGTTTTGGCATGTGGTGGCTAGGTTACGTAGTCCAAGTCATCTTTAAGGCCTTCCAAGTTTTATATTTCTCATTCGGCATGCGGGCCCTTGGCATCCACCTGTGGGATTTTATCCCCATGGAAGCCCAAGCTAGGCTTGTTCTTCCAAATATATCCACCAGCTAGGTCCTGCAAAGACAAATAAGCACACCCTCCAAAGATCTCAAGTCATAACATCATGATAAGTGAATCCAATCAATAAATGATCCACCTAAGCATGTGCATCAAAGATCACTATATCAAACAATTAATTTCTCAAAGACATTATGTGACTTGTCAAGCTTGAATATGGGAGGGTTGATGAGGTGTCCTATTGGGTAGATATTTCCCTAGGTCAAGAAGATTTTCCAAGATATCCCTCTCTAATCCATGTAAAGTGGGTGAAGTGGTTAGGGTCAAGACTCAATGGGCATACAACTCATGACATACAAGAGGTCATAGTGTCTCATCCATGGGTGCCTTTGTAGAGGGTGTGTGGTACCTTCGTCCACAATGAACTTTTTCCAAGCCCATTATTTTCCATTCTTTCATTCTTTCATAATTTTAAGGAAAGGTTGAAGGCCACTGCCCTAGCGTGGTGTCCAGATAATGACAATGTCACCCAGCCACACCTAGTATAAATGAGAAGGTTGGCTTGTGATGATACCCCCTTTTGTCTCAGCCATGCAACTAAGTGCCAATACCTTGGCTTGGTGAACAAATGATGGTAATGTAATACCACTAGATATCCATGGACATGATAGGCCGGCTCGTGATGAGACCTCTTATCGTTCAACTAACCTTTCAAGCATTTTTAATCATATTTTATTATGGGTCCCCCTTTACTCAAAGATGATCATTTCATTGCTTTCTTGGGTGATCCCTGGGTGAAGCATATAGAAGGTTCGTAAGTAGAATTTTATATTTTACCAAACATCAATCCCTATGTGCCTTCATCCCCTTATTCCCATAGAATGAGGGATAACCCCTTCTTGGGTCAATACACCCTAAAATCCCAAGAGATAAGGAAATGGGGGGAAATAGTGATGGAAAGTGGTAATTAAGTATGGCCAAGAACGGTATGATGGATCTTCAAGGGAGTTCCTAGTAGAAAAATCATCCCCAAGGAATACCACTTACTAGGGAACAATGTCAACCACCAAGGTGAAGTAGGGAAAAATGCATAATGTCCAAGCATATATCATGAAATCTAGAGGAATCTAAGACACAAAATACTCAAATGGCTTAAATATTGAAATTATTCTTACCATAATACTGACTTGTACCTTATGGAACAAGGCCAAATGCCTTCCAAAAGCTAACTGATGTGGTGGATGGCATTCATAAATCTATGACCATCTGTGGTGGTGAGAAGGGTCTCCATTTCTGCAAAAGGATAATGTTGGTAATGTAGTCTCTCGACACTCCATATATGCAACCTGAGGGCCTCGAGACATAATATCCTTAGTTATCCACAAAATGGGGATAACATCTGGCTCCATCTTAGGGACATGTGCTCGTCGTAGAGTTCATGAGAACCAAAACATTTCCTGGTAGACCCGTGCTTGCAAAAAAATCAGACAAAGGGATAAGATAATCTAGGGTGGTGCTATCACCCTTCATCCATATATATATATATATATAGAAATCCAAAATAGAAAATCTAGAAAATAAAATTTTTGACATTGTTTCAAAAAATTCTAAGCTAAGCATGAAATCAATATGCAAGTACAGAAAAATGAAAATGAAATGCATGTAAACTAGTATGAGTAATCAAGATGCAAATGCAAGGGAAAGCAAGATGACTTACCTACTTGCCTGGGGCATGGACCCTGAAGAAGTCATGTGCCACCATAGAAATAATGTTTGAGGAGAAATCCATTTATTGGTAGTGGCATCCTCCTCCCTTATTTTGTGGATAAGTAGAAAGAGTTTGGCTCAGATACTTCCTCTATTTTGTAGGGGCCTAACCAAAGGCTGTTGAACTTTTGATGCATCCCAGGTTTTTATCTTCTTTTGTCCTAGAATAATACTTGATCCCCTTCCTTGAAATTACTTTGTATTTCCTTTCGATCAAAATTCCATTTCACTTTCTCTTGATTCTTCACCATTTGATTGAAGGCCATTCTTCAAGTTTCATCCAGTTCCATGAGTTGATCGATTTGGCCCTACAATGATTCTTTATCTATATTGAATTGTTGGGCTATTTGTAATGATGGAATTTGGATATTTATAGGAAAAAGAGCTTCTAACCCATACACCAAATCAAAAGGATTCTTTCCATTGGGAGTCTTAGTAGTCGTGAGGTCGGCCCACAAGGCGTACTTAATATTTCTATCCCAACTCTTCTTGTTTTCTCCAATATATTTTTCACAATGTTCATAATGTTTTTGTTGTTGGATTACTCCAACCCATTCCCTTGAGGATAATAATTTGAGAATGTGATAAAACCATCCCATACTTGAAGCAAAATTCATTGAGCTCTATATAACTAAAGGCTTTGTCGTTGTTAGTGGTTATCTTGGCAGGGACATCAAATCTAGTAATAATATTTTCCTCAAGAAATTTCATCACAAATTCTTTTGTTTCTTTCTTTGTCAGGATAACTTCCACCCATATGGTGAAGTAATTGGTGGAAGTAAAAATCCATTGATATGTGTTACTAAAGTTGTCTTTGAATTCACCAATGAAATCCAATCCCCATTGTTGAAATGGTGCTTCCACAATGACTGGCTTAAGGGGAAGGGCAGGAAGGAGTTTCTTGTCGGTAAAGAATTGAAAAACATTTAAAGGAAGAAAATAAGGTTGATATCAAAATTATGAAGGAAGAAGATGGAATACTTGTCAATATTCATGGAACAAGGAATACAAAAAACACTCTTCAAAAATCTATTATCAGAGACCGACAACCACTACAAATTGGAGAAGATACAAACATAATACATGGAATCAAAGGAAAGAAAATTATGCAACAACTAGACACTAAGGATTATGACAAAAAATAATTGATTTTGGATGGATAGATCATCATCAATGGAATGAAGAAATAAGGAACATGAGAAAACCATATTACCTAGTTTCATCACATGTGAAGCCTTTAATTTCAAATCTTTGAGGAAAAATATTTTTGAAAGAGGGAATTATGTTTTCAAAGAATCAAAATATTCCACACGTGTGGGATGTCAAGGCCCCTTGGGAAAATAGAAGGCCTCCAAAGGCCATGTGAAATCAATCTGAAGCAAGGTGGGAGAAAGTGATGTCTCTCCTTACCTAAAATCAAGCCATGCATTACCAGTGCCCCATGTGTGCATCAAACCCTAGTTGTGTCATACCCTATAAGGTGATGTCATCACCATAATGGGGCCAACATCGAGGATCCAGGTTCTGCATTCAGGCCCTAGGGAGCTGCATCTCATCTCTGCACTGTCTTTGATTGTTTGCTGTTGCAATGTCACTGATCCTAGTGAAAAATAAGTCATGTGGTTATCTACAAACTATACAACCAATACATGTTCATTGTGTTTCCATCCTATACAACCAATGTATGTTCTTTGTCATACCCAACCCCATTGTTGAAGCACCCTTTCAACAATGGGGTTTGTACTTTATTGATGAATTCAAGGAAAATTCCAACAATGAATATCTATGGGTCCTCACTGCTACTGATTAGTTTACTAGGTGGACATAGGCCATACCTACAAATAAGGAAACCAAAGAAGTTGTCATGAATTTCCTTGAAGATAGAATAATCACAAGATTTGGTGCCCCAAACAAAATCACCATTGATAATGCAAAGACTTTTAGTTCCTTTTCCTTGGAATTTGTTTTCTTCAAGTATGGAATAATATTATCTCATTCTTATAATTATTATGCACCAGGGAATGCATTGGTTGAATCTAGTAATAAGAACATTATGAATATCATTAAGAAGATTGTGGCTAATAATAAAAAGAATTGGGATAGAAAGATCAAATATGCACTATGGGTAGATCACACTGCGACTAAGAATTCTACTCGAAATATCCCTTTTGAATTAGTGTATGTAATGGAAGAAAGATTTCATGTTAACCTCCATATTCTAGTATTACATATTATGCAACACTTTACAATGGACTAGGAGGCTTTGCAAGGGAGGATTGATCAACTTTTAGAACAAGATGATTCTAAAAGGCATGCTTTTGATCAAATGAAAATTAATCAAGATAAAATCAAAGGTGTATTTGATCATAAAGAAAGATAGAGACAACTTGAAGAGGAAGACCTTGTACTCCTATGGGATAGAATAAATGAGAAGAAAATAATGCATAAGAAGTTTGATAGTTTATGGCTTGGTCATTTCAGAATTAGAAGGAAGGCTGGGGTTAATTCATTTTACTTGGATAATTTGAATGGAGAGAGGTTTCCTTTGTTGGTTAATGGACAACTTCTCAAGCTATACTTCCCATCCAACACTCGATTTTGTTAGCCTTAGTTTAGTTTAGTTTAGGGAATGTTGTGTGTTTATTTTATGCATGTTGATTATGTTTTCCTATTTACTTTCTTTCGTTTATTCCTTGATCATATGCACCTATAGTTAGTTGTATTTTTTTTTCTCTATGAAAAAAAGGAAAAGAAAAATAAATTGACTTTATGTTTTACTATCTCTATTTTACCTTTCATATACTAGTGGGACCATATCCGCTTGCTTGTCTTTACTAATGCTCTTATGTTAGAATGTACTTCTAGGGGTAACTAGAGGATAATGTTAGAATGTTTAATATATTTCTAGGGGTAACTAGAGGAATTTTTTTTCTCCATGATCCACATTTCAAAAAACAATTTTAATAATGTCGTTCTAGACTCTCCACAAACATTTACCTGCAGATGCCTTCCATTACATGCTCAACTCAACTCACTCATATGGAATGATGCATTTACATAATCAGGTACATCATTCTAATGCTTCACATTGAGTGATAATTTCAATACTTGAGGCATGAAAATGGTGATCATGGGTTGAATTGGATAATGGATCATGATGCTTTGAATTTATGCTTTTTTCCTTGTCTCACCTTCGTGGTCATCATCATATTCTAGTCAAGTATTGTCACTCTTGGGAAAATTTGTACTACTGGGGGCCTTAATGGGGGTAACATGTACATATCCCTTACTATGAACAACATATTCCATCTATGATATATACATTGTGTAATTTCCCCATTTTTGGATTCCCCTACTTTACAGTTGGATGCGACCTTATGGGTTTATGTTAGCCTGGCCAGAGAGGTAAATGGCGGTTAACAGTGGGCCCAAGCGAGTTGAAGGAGGTATATGAGCCCAAACCTAGTCCATTAACCTTATTTCATCACCAGGATCACTTTTTCACAATTTGTTCTAGGTTTCGTGGCATTCCAACGATTCCCGTAAATTAAGGGTATTATTGAGTATAAATTAATTAAATGCACTAAAGGTGTTATTTGGGTCATATTGTTGGAGGGAACAAGTTCATTTAATATCTCGCTGGAATCAAGATCAAAATATCTAAAGGATGGATGATGATAAAGACACTTACAACGTCCATGAATGTCCTAGAAGCCAATTAATCACTTTCGGGCATTAAAAGGGGTTTAAAAAGGGTTAAAAAGTGATTTTAATCTTTATGTGGATTCAAAGAAAGGGAGGAAAGATATAGAAGGGGGGGGTTAAAAGAAGTATAAAGGAAGGGTAGCACTTCACCTTCCTCATTATGATTTGATCGCTTGTTTTGGAGTGCTCTTTGAGCCAAGTTTTTGTTGGGGTTTTGACAAAACCCTTCCACTATTGGTTTAGTTTCAGTGGTGAAATATCCACCCTAGCTAAACAAGGGGGAATTAATCGAGGTTTCCAATTGAATTTCTAGTTTATGGTTTTTCTTCAACTTGGAGGATCAATATTATTAGAATGTCCATAGATACTCTTGTGAAGGGTTGATTTATCATTCTACAGGTTGTGGGGGTATTTGCAACATCGAGAGACATTTTTCGGAGGTCGTGGTACCTAGGCGGATTGATGGTATATCTGGGAGGGACACAACCCTTCCATTTATGATGGATCATGTATTGTAGAGTTCCATAGAGACACTAGATCAAGGTCACAACCCCTTGGAGGAGCTACGCAGACTTAGGAATGTCGTGGGCCTCGTTTTGGATGAGCTATGGATATGGTAGTTCTTGATACCAAGGGTCTGAGGGAGGGTCTATACCCTCATTTTTATGTAGAGACGATTGGAGGGCCACAAAGGTATTCTACAGGTTGAGGGTAGAGAAAGGAGTCGTGGACTCCTAGGAATTGAGTGGAGAAGGTGGGCCGACTGCTATAGTAGTAGATCAGAGGAGACTAGAGGGGGAACGAGTTGTCTGTAGTATCTTCTAGCAGTGGGAAACAACCATTGGAGGGTTATTGGCATTATTCTCAGGTTTTACTTATCGTGTGTAGATTAGAGTATTGTAGCTGCTACAATAACCTATAGAGACTTGATTGTTATGATGACATTTCCATCCATAATAAATATGCCAATGTGATCTCTTCCATTTTATGTGTACTTGGTTTTCATGCCATATGTTTGATGAAATAATTACCATGGAAGTTATTGCAATTTTTTTTTGAAAATAGTCTACCAAGAATTTTTCATAAGGGCAGGTGAATGCAAACTATTTGAAATAATTACAAATAAGAAAACACTTTAAATACCATAATATTCTAGCACAACCCACTTGGGGATATTACACATTGTCCTTTCTTTTGGGCTGGTTGTTACATGTATCACAAAAATAGTTGTTCTTTATAATCCCATGAGAAGAAGGGGATTGATTGCCTAAGGTTGATGCAACTTTATAAAAATGATGTAGAAAGAGAAAAATCCATAACTCAAAATGTGGAGCAAAGAAACAAACAAGAAAAGCAAAGTATTAAAAACCAAGAAAGAAAGAAGCATGGGATCTACCCCCTCGCTAAGAGGCCATCACCCCAAGTCCTATGAAATGAATGCATATCTTACAAACATATTGAGAAAATAAAATTTCAAGAGCCAATAAAGGTTAAAGATAAAAAGAGAAAGGATAACAAGGGTTTGAAAAGACATAATGTCATGGAAAGGTACCTCATTCCCTAAGTGATCCCTTTACAAAGGAGCTCATGAGGATGACTATTATACATGGTCTTTTATGTGAATGACATACACCCCATGAAGTAAACCCCAATCCATACCATTACCATTGAACATAGTCCTTGATGGGTTCATTGGGACATAATTGTTGGTCTAGGTGGTGACACACCTAGTAGGGAGTAATAATGATCCTCCCATACCTAGACTTGGAAAATTGTATAACGTTGTAAGCTAGTGTGAAGTTTGAAGATGATACTTTGTGAGATATATCTAATGGATTTTGTATTAACATGACTCACTTTATATTTTCTGTTTGGATTGTGTACCTTGCCTCCAGTCTTCATGATTCATTGGACCACATGAACCCCTCTTCAGATGATGGATTGCACATAGCCACATGTGTCAGACAATTGACTTAGGTTGATGGAAAGTTGGTATGGATTGTTGGTTTTCATTGATGTCAACCATTGGAAAGTGATATTTTATATTGATGTCAACCCTTAGTGATTGATTTCAACCCTTGGAGAAAGTCTGGTAGCGAATTCTGGTAGCACAAAGGTTTCGGTAATGGACCCAAGTTTGTTTGGTTTGTTTGATGTATAATGGTATGAGTTTTAATATATTTGAAGGTAAGAATATTCTATATGGGTAGTACATTGCATTCCATTTCTGGTGGTATGTGGAACGTCATATAACTCCTCACGGTTAGAGAGTTATGGCCATGTGAAGTTGGAGAACCCAGGTTTGGGTAATGGACCCAAGTTTGTTTGATGGATAATGGTACGGGTTTTGATATATTTGCAGGAAATACTATTCTCTATGGATAGTAAATATCATTCCATTTCCATTGGTATGTGGAATGTCACATAAATCCTCACGGTTAGAGAGTTATGGCCATGTGAAGTTGGAGAACCCTCATGAGTCATCTAGAATCCCCAAAAGGTCAAAGTAGTCAAAGTGGTTTAAGAGATTTTAG
>JZKD02S0023366.1:516515-539180 GCA_000966675.3 Picea glauca
ACATATTGATCTTGGTGATGATTATGAGTTGTTGTGTTATGCTTGGTTGATGCACATCTTTGAGAGTTGTCTTGGTGATTTATCTTGGTGAGTAGATATGATTTGGTTGATAATATTGATGAGACACGTTGTTGTGATAGGTTGTTTGGACAGGTTGTTGTGACATGTTATTTGTATAGGTTTGGTGCATGGTTGATGCACTTCTTCATGGTACAGGTTGAGGTACAGGTTGGTGCATGGTTGATGCACTTGTTTATGGTACAAGTTGATTACAGTTTGTTTGGTACAGATTGGTGCATGGTTGATGCATTTTTTATGGTACAGGTTGATTACAAGTTGAGGTACAGGTTGATGCATGGTTCAGATTATTGGTACATGTTGTTTGGTGTAGGTTGATTGGTACATGTTTACAACAATATATCTCATAGTGATATTTTGACAGTGGTTCCATCATTCTACTTATACGTCAAGGCGGTTGGATGGGGAAAAGACAAGTGGTTGTAGCCACCTTCCGGTTGTAGCCAGAGAACATAGGGGGTTGTAGCCTCCTTCTGTTTGTAGCCAGAGAATTGGGGAGTTGGAGCTTCCTTCAGGTTGTAGCCTGAGAAACTAAGGGGTTGGAGCCTCCTTCTAGTTGCAACTAGAAAACAAAGAAAGTTGGTGCTTCCAATGAATGTAATTCTTAAAGACATATAAGAAAAAAAATTACGTGGTTTTCTCCCGCTTTGGGTTTCCGCGTAAAACACTGGTGTATTGTGTATGTGTGTGATTGCTCATTTGTTCATTGTTTATTTACTCTGCAAATATTGGATGATAATTCTACATTGATATAACACTTTCATTTTATGGTGAAAAAGGATTAAATTTCTCTATTATTGATTCACCCCCCCTTTCAGTAATCCAACAACATGCTTGGTTGAAACTTGGATCCTTTGGAGGATATTAGGGGTCTATTAGGACACCTTTATGGAGGTTGTACCCACCACTTGAGAGAGGTTTTTGTACACTCCTTGGAGGTTGTTGAGCCTTTTGATGACATGGATACATTGACAAGACACCCTAACAGTCATTGGGTATGACCTTGAGCTCCTTGATGATGGGACATTGCATTTTGATGATGACTTGATGGGAAATTACACCTTCTCTTAAGGATGTTGGACCCTTGTTTTAGGATGTTTCAATTGGAGAGATGATGTGGCACCTTTCCATGGATGATAACACCCTTTGATGATGGCACACTTCACTTGGATGATGGGACTTTGCACCTTTTGATGATGGGGAACCTAGATGTGGTGTTTTGGGTGTCTTAATGATGATATGGCACCTTTTGATGAGAAAACAAACCCTTTGGATGATGATACACCTATTGGAGATAAAAAATTTCACCCTTTCATTTCAACATTTCACTTTTGAGTGAGTCATCCCCCTTTTGAGGCCACACATGTGAGTTCTAGAGCAATTCCATGTGAAACGATTTGATGTTTGAGCTGGTTTACTTCATATTGGAGGCATCATTGGGGGTATTAGAGATCTATCCACTCATTTATCATGGATGTGTTTTTATGTATTGTTGCCTTATCTCTATGGTTTATGAGAGATAAAGGTCATATTTTAGGGCTTTTATTGTGTGAGAAGGGTGCTAGATCTCTCATATAAATAAGAGAAGCACTTCTTGCTTTGAATGATTGCTACTTGTCGAGATTTATCACTACTTGTCTACTTCTACTTATTATTTCTCATGAAGAATTCTATGGATGGTTAGCTAGAGCGATTATTTGGAGGAATGCTTATGGGTTCTCTACTACTACTTGGATGGTGATTGGGAACTAGGTTTTTGATGGATGAAAGACTTATTAAGTAAGTTGTCTCTTTTTATATTGAGGTTATGTTTATGAATGCATTTAAGTGTGTTTCTTATTCTCTAGTATTGGCTTAGAATTCTCTTGGATTACTCTTGAACAAACCCTTGGAAGGTGAATAATGGAGGTACTTCCATTTATTTATCCCTTATCATTTTAGGAGGATCTCCTATGGTTAATAGTGGACAACCTCTAGGTATACCCCTAAAAATGCACGTATTTCTCTCCAAAGGGATCCTTAATTGATCCCATATGCCCCCCCAAAATGGTAGGCATTAGTTCTTTTCTCTCAATAGTCAATCATTAATGCTGAAAATTACTTTCTTTTACTATTTTAGGGTTAAATTCAGGGTTATATCGTAGAAATGTTTAAGTTCCAACCATAAAGACTAAGACATTTTGGGTATTTAGGAATACTATTGACCTAAATCACATTGTTTAAGCCCTAGCTTATATTTCTTAAGTTTTATAACAACTATATAGGGAAAAACATCTAGGGTTTTAGGGTCATTTACTCTTCTTTAATTTTCTATATTGGTTTGTAATTAAAACCCTAATTTTGGTTAATCTTTTAGCCCTATTAACTAAATTATTACATGTTAAAGGGATTTTTATCTTCTGCTATAATAAATTGTTCTACTGCTATAATTTATTTTTGTTTAAACAATTCTACAACCCGATAATTTTTTGTTATTTATAGTTTTTGGGGATCCTATTAAGCCTATTCTTCACTTGGAAAACCTATCAATTTGATCTAGATCCCTTTTACTTTACATATGGGAATTTTCTTGTCATACCACCTCATTAATATGTTTTTTATACTTTTCATAGGTGGTAATTTGAGTAGTCACCCCAAGGGGCCATAGACTTGATTGTGTCTTTCCTAGGGATTCTTAGAGGTTGATATAGAGATGACATAATGAAATTATCACAAAACATAGGTACCTTTTCGTGTATAGGAAAAGTTGGATATCAATCCATATGTTAGGGAAGTTAATTCCATCAAACTAAACTAGTGGCTGTAGTAGATGGGGGTGTACTTCAATGTACACAAATTCACTAGTAAGAAAATGATCACATTTTCTCAGTTGAAGATTGAAGGCCATGCTTTGGCATGGTGGGAGAGATGTAGTAAGAAGAGCACTGAAAATGATCCATCAATGATCGATTGGGAGGTATTCAAGGAAACAATCAAAGTTCAATTGTATCCAATTAAATATGAGGAGAACCAACATATTTCATGTAGGATTTCACCACAAAATTTAGGAAGAAAGCTATTTAAATAGGTGTCTCTCTCAAAATCCCATATATGTCGATCAAGTACTTGGGAGCATTGCTACATAAAATTCAATGTTAATTGATGTTATCCAAAACTAAGATGATTGATGAAGCCAATGTTCAAGAAAAATACCTCAAAGGATACAAGTGGAAGTAGCAGGCATGCACACACAAGAAAACATAACTACAAGAGCAACAAAGAAAAGGGAAAAACAAGAAGAAATGAAAGGAGAAAAATATTGTGGTAGAAAAACAAGAAGCATCACCTTCCATTGATCAATGCAAGGGTTGAGATAAAAAAAGGAAACATTGAGGATGACTATTGGAAATTGCAACCTGACAAGTGCCCCAAACACTTCTAGAATAAGAAGACATCGATGACAGTGGATGTTAAGGAAAGGGTGGAAAAATCCTTAGAATTGGAAGGGAAGATCAATTGCAATAATTTTCGAAAGGAAGTGGAAATAGTTGGTTTTAGTCACAAGGAGGAGAAGGAGATAAAGGAGATTTTCTACATCAAAATCAACATGAAATAGAGAAAGGTAGATTGCTCTCTAGATCCTGGTTCACAATCCAACTTGATATTTGCATAGTTTTTTGAGAAGCTTGGTCTAGAGACACATGGCCATCCACATCCATACTCCCTGGGACGAGTAAGGAAATATGCATAATTGAGAGTGAGAAAGCAATGTAAGTATGATTTTTCCATGAACCAAAACTTTTTGGATGAAGTGGTTATAGTTGTGGTTCCATTGGACGTATGTGGATTGATCTTGGGAATCCCATAATTTTATGTGAGAGATACCATATTAATGAGGAGAGAAAACCAATATAGGCTAGTCAAGGATGGAAAGGCATATGCCATAAATTCATATAAGGTCAAAGTTAAATTATCTTTGATAAACACTCATCAAGCCAGAAGAATCATGGGAAGCATAATGAAGTTTGTCTTGTTGATTTTGAGAGAAGGAAAGAAACAATGAGAAGGAAATAAATTGGAGATGAAGGCATCCTTGGAAGGATGTAGTGGCAAGTAGCACCAAAAAATGAAACAATTGATTGAATCCTACAAGGAATTTTTTCAAGAGCCTCAGGGACTGCCACCCAAGTGAGAGGTTGAGCACAAAATCTAGTTGTTGCTAGAGTCACCACTACCAAACATTGCGTTGTATGGGAAACACATCATCAAAGTGGATGAAATGAAGAACCATATACACATTTTTTTGGAGTAGGGAGTCATAATATCTAGTATGTTTCCATGCGGTTCACCCATCATCATGCTGCCAAAGAAGGACAAAATTTGGACGATGTGTATTGACTATCGTTCCCTGAAAAAAATCACCATCAAGAATATATATGCTCTTCCTAGAATTGATGACTTGTTGGATCATCTACAACAAGCCAAGTTATTCACCAAGATGTACCTCATATTATGTTAGCATCAAGTGATAATTAAAGAAGAAGACATGTCAAATATAACATTCAAAACAAGACAAGGTTTGTATGAGTGGTTAGTGATTCTTTTCAGTTTATGTAATGCACCTACAACTTTCATTAAAATGATGAATGGCATGCTATGCCATTTTATTGACTTATTTGTAATAGTATATCTAGACAAAATACTAATCTTCAATAATACATGCCAAGAGCACCTCTCACATGACACACATGTACTAAAGACCTTAAGGAATAATCAAATGATTGAAAATTTGCAGAAATGTGAGTTCAGAAAGATATCCTTGATATATCTTGGACACATTATTAATGGAGGAGAGATGTGGGTGTATCTAGAAAATATTGTAGCCATCACCCAATGGCCTATTTCCACCCACGTGATAGAGGTAAAAAGTTTCATGGGAGCAACACAATATTTTTGAAAGTCTATTTTTAACTTTTCAATGGTAGCAACACCATTGCACGCCATGACCGTCGAAGGAAAGAGATTTCACCAGGGTAAGCCAAAATAATGAGTATTTGAAGACTTGAAAAATAATATCAATGATGCTCCCATTTTATCCATGATATTCGAAGTGAATACTATGAGGGAGATGAATATTTTAGAGGAGTATAAAATCAATTGAAGGAGAGATTGGTCACTTCTGATGAAGGAAATTAATATCACCTCCAAGATGGTTTACTATACAAGCTAGACAAGTTTTGTATACCACATGACAAAAGGATTCAGTTGATGAGAGAAGCACATAGTTCTAAAGTTGTTGGACATTTCGGCATGATGAATATAGTGGTAAGTTCATAGAAGCATGTGTAATTTACAAAGATATAGGAGTAGGTGGAAAATTTGTTATGGGTTGTGTTTTTTGCAACACTAGTAAACAAAGAAATTGGAATCTTGGGCTATATGAGCCATTTTTAGTACCAATATGGCCTTGGGAGAGCATATCCATGGACTTTGTTTGAGGTTTCCCTATGTTTCGTAGAGGCGATGACTACTTGTTTTTTGTGGTAGACCATTTCAGTAAGATGTGTGTGCTCATTTCATGTAAGAAGACGATCTTTGGAAGAGAGGTAGTTGAGCTATTCTTCAACCATGTTTGGGTAAATTTTGGATTTCCAAGCTCCATCATATTTGATCGAGATAGTAGGTTCTTAACAGATTTTGGACAACACTTTGGGAGAGAATGGATACCAAGCCAAGGTATTCCACTACATTCCATCCCTATATTGACGAAGAAACAAAGGTTGTCAACTAGACATTGACACAATTGTTGAGATGTTATAATAACAAACATCCAAAGACATGGGATGAGCAACTTGAATACATTCAACACTTGTACAACATAGTAATCCATTATTCCACCAACAATATCCTTTTGAGACCTATTTTGGTTACTTATCTCCTTCTCCATTTTATATTGTGTATGGAAATTAAAAGGACGAAGAAGAGTTGCAAGAAGATGAAAAGAAGGAAATCACATTCATGGGTAAGTTCAAATAGATACATCTAAGGGTACAATAGAAGATTTAGAAGAGCCAACACTAGTATATCTAGACATTAATAACACATGAAGGATCATAAATTCCACGTTGGAGACAAGGTGTGGCTTTACCTCCATAAGGAGTGATTGCAAGGAGCAATGAAGAAACTCAAGCCCCTACGATATGAATTGTTTGACATTATTGAGTAGGTGAATGAGAATGCCTTTAGGTTGAGACTTCCCCCTTATATGCAGATTAGTTAAATAGTGAATTTGAAATACTTGAACCTGTTTGAACCTTCCATGATGGATGAAGAAGAGGACCATCATGTTCTCCCTACTTTTTAATAATTTGCACTGCATGCTCTGGAATAATTGATGGAAGATATAGTTCTGTAGCATAAGGAACATGTAACTCACATAGGATGGCAGTAGATATGGACGATTAGTCTTAAAGGATAAACCAAGGAATCCAAAATGGTATGAGAGGAACCATATTGAAAGATAATTCCCTCACCTATCCTTGGAAGCTTTTGGAGACAAAAATCCTCCCAATGGGGTGCTATGATCTGAATTGGATACACACAAAAACAATTGGTTATCGGCACAGGCTCTATGATGATAAACAACATCAAGGTTTGAGGCTATGGATATGGAAGGAGACTGGGTTGTTGGCATGAAGGGCCCCACACCATCATGGTCAATTTCCATGCTTGTATTAAATCAAATCATAAGGAAAACATATGGAATGCAAATTTACAAGGAGAAACATTTTGTTAAAAAACATCATGTTTAAAAAAAATAAAACAAAAACATGAGACCTCTTCTCCAATGTACTAAAAAAAAGACAAGAGAGGAGAAAAAAGCTTGGGGAAGTTGAAGGGTTAGGGATGCTTGACCTTCCCAAGCCATCCTCATATACACTATTTTCCCACAAAGGAAGAATGGTTCTTTGGTTGAGAGTAAAGGGAATGTTGCCTCAAATTCCATGAGGAGAATGAGGATGAACTAGAGGGCATGTAACCTACCTATTGTTGCATAAAGAGCCAAACTAAATCTAATTGAATGTTGGTTTTCCCATTTGGGTTTACATTGTAAATAATGACTCTAACATTATGTTTTTCTCTAAGTATGTGTGATTTATTGTGTTAATTTGTTTACTACACTGATTAGGAATTCCTTTGTATGTGTTTTAGTGACTACTAGTGGGAATTGAGATTGTATGGAAGGGACACTTTTCATTAGAACTATAAATTTATGCATATTGTTTGTTTATTGTCCATTAAATATTACCAATAGCTATAAAACCACCATTGTTGGATGTCCAACTAGTCTCGGAGATCTATGGTTTACATTCTAGAGATATTGCAATAATATAGGGGGTTTCTAGATTGGTTGGTTTTGGTTTGTTGCACATTTTTGAGATAGAAGAACAATTTTCTCTCTCCTACATGCCATATTCCTTCCTCAATTTATACAATTCTTCCTCCTTGAATCAATTTCTCCCTTGGATGAGCATTTCCTCTTTCCCACAGGCCATACATATCTCCATTGAGTTGCAATTTCTTTGTAGGCTAGTCATATGCCTTTCCCCAAGCTATACTCTCTCCTCTAAGCTACAACTTCTTTGTAGGATGGTCGTATTCATTTCACTAGGTAGTACACTCTCTTGTGAGCTGTAAATTCTTCGTATGTTGGTCATATTCCTTTCCCTATGCCATACATCCACCTCCCAAACTATTGGGTGTTAACTCGGAGAGTTGGGTTGAGTGAGTATTTGCCTATATTTTGTCTCATTCTATCAATTATTGATGCAGGCCTTCACATATATTCACTTGTGTTAGTGATGGAATATACTCCCATGCTTGTTGGAAATGAGAGGAGTTTTTCTATTTAAATTGAGTTTGTAATAGAGTTGTTCATATACTAAGATTACTAGAGAAGTGCGAGGAGTGCATTTTTTGTCACATGATAACCACCATTAGCATGAGTAATGTTTCCATTGAGATGGACATAGTTTTAAAAAAATGAAGGACATAAAGGAAGTCATTCATAGCTAAATAAATGAGAAGCACATGCATCTATAAGATTTTTTAAAACCATTTCCATCTTCCTAGTCTCGAAAGTATGTGCATGAACATCAACGGTTTTTTTCTTTTATCTCATGAATCTGTGTTGGTGAAATGGATAGGATATAATCCTACCATTTATGAATCAACTTAGTATTTTTCCATATGATTTTGTAACTATCTCATTAATGGTGGATTCTATTTGTTTACTTGTTTAAATATGTAAACATCGCATTCTAAATATGGATTTAATGTCATATTTTGAACCACTAGTAGAATTAATCTATATCACATTCATCCTCATAATTAAGAGCCATGTCATTCTTTACATTGTTTTTTTCCCTGATTTCCTATCATAGCTCATTCTTTTGTATCAAAATAGATGTAGATTTGAGCCAACATCTGGTGTTGATCTTTGATATCATCTATTGGCTCCATTGTCTCTCTATTTCATTAATTGTTTGGCTTTATGTTATACAAAACATTTATATCACTTAAACAACATAACTCAAGATTATAATTATAATTCTCCACACCATTAAATACCTATTCTAGGTTGAGTTTTTATTTACATACACTCATTGTTTATCATGACTAATTGATGTGGAAATGTAGGAATTATAACCCACTCACTTCACCAACATAAACACTTAGCAGAATTAACTTTTTGATCTCTATTTCTCTAACTTATGTAGAGATATATGTTCTCTGAATGGCTACAATTCCTCTATTCTTGGTTTAGTAATGAGTGCAACAACTCTTCGGAATTAGAGATATGCGATGCTCTTTGATGTAACCTGCACACATCAACCAATTGATAACACCATAGTAATAAGGCCAATACAAATAAAAACTATGCTTCTATTGATAGTAATAGATCAACCTGTATTGTGTGAAGATAACAATGCATAGTCTCTAGACTTATTTCTAGTCAAAATGAAAAATGATACCAGATTGCTATGCCATGTTTAGACAACTAAGAACTCATCTCAATTTTCCAATACTCATTCTTATCATTGACATGTACATATACTTCAAATTGGATTTCATTGTCAATTAAAATACAATTCCCATAATTCCTATAAGTAGTTTTATTGTACTGAGTTGTAAGAATCAATATTAATCTATCTCCGACTGCTCATCTTTGGATAACACTGATATGAATGCTTCCATGCCATTACTAGCTCCACTCAATAAACCAATGATTGACACGTCTCATACCATGTTTTCCTATTCTCATTCTCCATTCCAATTCAACCTTCACTATCATTAAACTCCATCCGTTAATATATGCATGAGTTATCCATTACTCAATGGATTCATACAAATATTTGAAAATTATTGAAAGAAGAAATACATTCTCATAATCCAAATAATACAATATTGTAGTGGATTTTTAAGTCTAATGCATGAGGCATAAATTACAAGGGATGGTTTGGAAATTCAAACATTGGGATAGTGGCACATGTTATAGCGCAAGTTGTAGGTTGGGAAAATTCCGACCCAAACACAAAGAAAGTGCTACAACTTGGGAATCCTACACCCAATGTCACCTCGATGTAGGTCCTGCACTTCAAGGGTGACTAGGTCACTCTAGGGAGGCGATCCCGATGACCCTAGGGGGATTGAGATGGAGATGGAGGGAAGTGGAAGTGAATATCCTAGAGGTCAAGTATAAGTGGATTTAAATGTGTGGAAATAAGTCTTGGGAAGGTCCAATGGTTTTCAAGTGTGGTGATTAACCTACAAATGGTGAAATACCTGACCAAGACATAAGAAAAGACACTTTGCAATGATGTATGTTAATTGGATCAACAAGTTAATCTTTTTGTCCCTAATTTGAAGATATATATAACAACATATATCAGCAATAATATGGTACTATAACATTCTCAATAAATGCTAGAGATCGAATAGAAAATGCAAGAGAAAGAATAACACATAACTAGCTAAACTGAAGATGAACAACCAATAACCTAGCAATAAAATATAAGGCTGTTGTAAACACTTTTCTGAAGAAAATTATACAGCCTTATGGCTGTAACATTCAATGTATTACATAAAGAAAATCAGCCACTGAAATCCCCTCAAAATTTTCCAAAAAGTGCGCCGGACCAAGGAGAAAAGGTGTGCAAACTTTGAGCAAAATCCAATGGTTGATAAGAGACTTATTAAAGAAAAAGAGTTAGGGCTTATGCAACCCTAATGGATGAATATGTAATTTTGTAAAAGAATCAAGAAGTAGTGGGAGAGAGGGGACACCCTAGTAGGGTAAGACTCCTCTCAATAAGGACAACCAACTTTAAGCAAGAAACCTTCCAAAAGATAAAAAATTGTGTTTCCCAAAGCAATGATTTTATATATCCAATGCAAAAATGTATGATTAGTGCATTTACTATTGGGTTAATGGAGTCAAATAAAAAAATATCTAGAGAAGCTACCTCCTTGGGGGTTTAAGCCCTTTTACTTCCCAAGGAAATTTTCTCTAGCTAGGGTTTAAGTTAAGAGGGTGTGTGCCCTTATACTTCTCTTAGCAAACCCTTGTATAATCAATGAGATGAAGCATAAAATGATGAAGACTATGGTGGGTGTGTATTCCCTTATAATTACCACCTAGCGCCTAGCATAAGAATACTTGACTTGAAAAATTGATACCATAATATTAAAATACCATACCAAGATCAAGAGAAATGCCACGATAATCCACCATAAGAGCTAGAAGACATCATCCAAGGCTAGCGCTAGACTTCCACCAACCATTCATCAATAGATAGCCATAAACAAGAGAGAACATAGACAATCTTTCCTGTTATTCCCTAGCCTAGGGATAACTAAGGAGATCACATCTCGATGCCCATAGGTCCTAGACATGAAGTACCGAGATATGGACAACTTAAGCATGGCCCCAGAGGGCCCCTCTTTTCTTCAGTGTAGTCCATTTATCAACATCAACAATATCCATCCCACCAGCCTAGTTCCGAAGTAGGAGTAAGTCTTGCTCCATGAGGTAATGAATCCGGGTATCATGGTATGTGTCACTCTGATTTTTGAAGCACTTGAATATGTTGCATTGAATTCTTCTTCATTTCATGACTTTTGCTTGGAAATTATTCTCTTTGCCTCATTCATGCCTGTAAGGGTGACATGGTGCCCGAGTAAGTTGATCTCCCTTTAGGATGGGTTACCACTGGGTGGGTCTGTGAAAGGTCATCATCCATTCCCTCCATACTTACCACTTTCCATCTTTATTTCTCTCATCTCCCCTACCTTTGTTTGGGCATTGGGATTGGCTACACTAGGAAGGGTTGTACCTTACCTCATGGAAAGAAGGGGCTAAAGGCCTAGAGGGTAAAATTAGTTGGCAAGAGTTAAAAACCAATATTGAAATATTTGATATGCTTCTCCCAGGGATTCCCGAGAAAGCAGTGAAAAGCTTCTCAATAAGAAAAGGGGACCCATAAGATACATAAAAACTCAAGGTACTAGTTTATGGATAGGAGGTCTCATCACAAGCCGACATATTATGACCATGAACATGTAGCGGTATGACACTACCACCTATCTGGTCACCAAACAAGTGTAGTGGCTCTTGGTGGCATAGCCAAGATAAAGGGGGTCTCATCACGATCCAACCTTCTCATGTCCGTGAAATGTTTTTGGATAACAACCTATGGTCATCAAGCCGGGACAATGGCCCTCATCTATTTCCATTGAATCACAAAAGAAAAATATCAAAATCAATAAAGCTAAGATTAAAAGACAATGAATGGGATAGGAAACAATAAAATTTCTGACAACGTGCAACTCTCCCTCTACAAAGGCACCCACAGGTAAGATTTTACATTTCCCTGTTATCACATGCACCTTATGCCTAAACACTTAACCCATACCACTTCATGCACATACATTATATGGACTAGATCCCACCTACGAAACTCAACCCCAAACTTAAGAGAGGTTATCCCAAAGGACGACCCAAGACCTTCTCCAAACCTAACTTGTCAAATTGCATAACGTCTTTGAGCATTTGTTTGGGTTAAAGGAGGGTTTGATGCACATGTTTGGGTAATTTAATTATTGGATTTGATTTACATGCTATGATCCTTGTGACTTATGAACCCCTGGAGGGTGTACTTGTTGTTGTTGCAGGACTTTCCCCAGTGGACAGGTACACATGAGGGAATGATTATATCAGACCTTTGTGTAGGGCTTAAAGCCCACATATGGATGTTGTAACCCCATCCATGGGTAATAAGACATTGAATATTTACACCAGGAAGAAAGAAGGAAATTGATTTTGAAGGCACCCTAGAAGACCTAGACCCAAGGGGATCTTGCTCTTCCACATGGACGTTGGCCCTTGAAGGCCCATGACGTCACCATCATTACCCTGACATCATCCAGAGCTTGGGTTTTCATTTATCAGTGCAATCTGTTTATTAGCAACAACAATATCCATCCCACCAGTCTGGTCCTGAAGTAGTAGTAATTCTTGCTCCATGAGGTAATGAGTCCAGGTATCATGGTATGTGTCACTTTGATTTTTGAAGATAGCGAAAATTTCAGATCAAGTCCTCTCACAATGAGGGAGAGTTATGTTAAAAATGAGATCTTATGATCTCTATTTATAAAAAATGTAGCTAACATAATTTGTCCACATACTTTAAGGTAAAACACAAGATCAGGGGTTAACAACCCTAATCTTGCCCCTTTTACAAAATATTATTAAACAATTCCTTTAAAATTTCACTTTTGCACAAATAAAACCCTAATTTAGAAGGACATCGTCCCTTTAGGGGACATTTTGGCATTAGGAGCAAGTCGTTGGTGTAGGAGGAGGGTGTCTAGGCTTGCCAAAGCCACATGTCAAACACCCAAATGTATTCCTTCAAGGTCAAGACCTCAAACCCCTCAAAACGTCCAAGTGCCAAAGCATATCATCTCACCACCATGCCCTAACCCCCCACACATGACATCATGCTAAAAAATAGGACATTTTTTACCTCTTGGGAAAATCATTTGGCAAGTGAGGGCTGGGCTATGTCATCCAAGTCATCATCAAGGCCTTCCAATTCTGATCTTTCTCATTCGGCATGCGGGCCCCTGGCATCCAACCTGTGGGTTTGTAGCCCCAATGGAAGCCCAAGCTAGGCTTGTTCTTCGAAAATTGTCCACCAACTAGGTCCTGCAAAGACAAATGAGCAAGCCCTTTGTTGGGCCCAAGATATGATCATTTTTATGACGAATATTATACACTTTTGCCGCATGTACATATGCGTTTTTCATCTTTTAAAGGAGCTTTTTGAAGAATTTCATGATAAAATGGTATGATCAACATAAGGTACGTGTAATTCACGTTTAATGATTGTATCAAGTATAATTCACCACGTTTTATGATTTCCAAGAGCTAATTCACATTTTTCTGGTGTTACAGGGCAACAATGCACTACTTTTCTAGTTTCGACACTTGATCCGGCACTCATTCCGACACTCATTTCGACACTTGATTCGACACTCTGTCCAACACTGCGTATTGCACAAAAACACAGGGTGACTTGGCGGTTAAGGTATTGGTGGCCAGTGACGGGAAAATCGGGCACGTGGGTTTTGTTTGTCCTTATCCCCTCCAGCTACTGAGCTCCAGAGAACTCAGTTTCAGTTGTCCAAAGAGGGCGATTATTGGCTCACTCCGTTTTATCAATTAGGGTATCATTTATTATAATTTGCCGAAATAAGAAGTGGTTCGACCCTCCTGTGGTTGACCACTTGGTCTGTAAGCTTATAAATACTGCTAGGATGGTCATAATATTGTTAAGCAAGTAGAAGAACCATTGTATTGGAGACAAACTCATTTTTCTCTGTTTTTGATATTTTACATTGCCAAAGTTATGCCAGAACTACGTTTTCAAGTTTTAATAGTGAATTCGTCTTGTTAAGCACGTGGTGTGCTTTTAGGGAGTGACCACGACTTGCTGGGGGGCCCACCAGTAGTCTGGTAACTGTCTTCATGTCTGTTTTGCATTTCCTAATTTAATTGCTCTTTTTATTTTTTGTACATGCATGTTTTTTATTGTGTTAACTAGTTTGTTGTAGTTGAATTGTTTTAATTGTTTTGCAGGTTAGAATGATGATAGGTATTGGCATGAATTGATTTTTTAGATTAGGAACAGACTTGCAAGTCTCTATACTAACCCCGTGTGTAGTTAGATGTTAGATTCTGCTTTGATTTATGATTTTATAGTCAAGTTTAAAACAAAGTTTTAATTAGAATAGAATATAGTTTTTATTTGGGTGTTCTTTGACAGGGATTTGATGGATGGATAAAATTGGTTCTAGTTTTTAGTTACAACTTACTTACTTCATTTTTATATAGATCTCATTTAATTAGTTGTTGGTTAATGTAGATTGTTAATTTTCTTTCATAGTTTAATTTCTGTTTTTAATTATTTCCTTATTGCAGTTTTGCATTGTTAAAATAGACATAACATAGTTTTATTTTACGCAATTTCCTTTCATAGATTAAAATGCAATTATATTTTTAAGTTAATGGTTGAATCTAGTTTTTCTTACATAGTGTAGAAGTATAATGATGATCTCGTTATGTTGTTGATGGTTTATACATGAATATGCAGGGTATTTAACATTATTTTTGTCACGGCTAAGTTCTCATTGGATTGTTTAATCCATACCTTTCATTTTGCCATTGAGATTAGTGTTGAGATTATACCATTGGAATTGTCCTTTGTTGTCAAGTGCCATCGAGATATTATCTGACATCGAAGACATTCACACAACCACCGACATTATATTTGAATTTTCATAGGTTAAAGAATAGTTTTCCTGCTTTCATAGATATAGTTTCTTTCTTTCATAGTTTTAAAAGGTAGTTTTATTGCTGTTGTAGGATAGATAGACTTTGATTTGATAGATTAGATAGTAGTTTGCTTATTATAGATTAAGAATTAGTTGGTAGTCTTTCTTTCTTTCAATAGAATAGATTTCCTTTCATGCATTGCATTGAGCATTTAGTCCAATTGCCTCTTAGATTTCCTTTCATGCATTAGAAATAGTTTTGCATTGAGCATTTAGTTCACTTGCCTCTTAGGCTAGATAGTTGTTCAATGATAAGTTTTTCTTTGATTGCTTGCAGTAGTTAGTTGCCTTTGCTTACTTGTCTTTTCCTTTAGTAGGTTAGTTAGGTGTCTTTGCTTGCTTGTCTATTTGCTTTAATAGGTTAGATAGGTGCTTTTTCTTACTTGTTTATTTATTTTATTTCATAGGGTAGTTGCTCATTGAATGTAGGTTGGCAAGTTAAAATCATTTTCTTTTGTCATTGATGGGTGTTCTATATGCACTAAAAACATAGTAAAAACCCTCAATTAAATTGTCAACCCGGGGTAAGTAAACTTAGATTTGTAGCAAAATATATTCCAAAGGTAGATGGTTTGGTAGGAGTATAGTCTAACTAAGGAAGGAAGCTATCTAAGGCTAATCTACTCAAGAAAAACCTATCTAATGAGGAAACCCTACTAAGAAATTTGAAACTAGATAACCTAAGTACTTTTGGGCCAAGGATCAATGGATAGTTCCTAAGAAATCAAGTAAAACCCTATGTAAAGAAAATTAGTTCAACAATAAGCAATAAGAAACTATCTAAGCATATCAATAAGTAAATGACAAAAGAAAACTATTTTAACTTTCCAACCTACATTCAATGAGAAACTACCCTATGAAAGCAAATAAATAAACAAGTAAGAAAAGACACCTATCTAACCTATTAAAACAAATAGACAAGCAAGCAAAGACACCTAACTAACCTACTAAAGCAATAGACAAGTAAGTAAAGACACCTAGCTAACCTACTAAAGAAAAATATGTCTATCTAACCTACTAAAGCAAATAGACAAGTAAGCAAAGGAAACTAACTACTACAAGTAATCAAAGTAAAAATTCTCATTGAACAACTATCTAGCCTAAGAGGCAAGTGGACTAAATGCTCAATGCAAAACTATTTCTAATGCATGAAAGGAAATCTAAGAGGCAACTGGACTAAATGCTCAATGAAAAACTATTTCTAATGCATGAAAGGAAATCTATTTTATCGGAAGCAAGAAGAAATGCCAACTAATGATTAATATATGATAAGAAAGCTACTATCTGATCTATCAAAGGAAAGACTATCTATCCTACAACAACATTAAAACTATCTTCTAGACTATGAAAGCAAGAAACTATCTTTAACCTATGACAATTCAAATATAATGTTGATGGTTGTGTGAAGACAAAAACAATATTAAATACCCTGCATGTTCATTTATTAACCATCAACAACATAATGAGATCATCATTATACTTCTATTCTACATAAGCAAAATTCATACTTAAACTCATTCATTAACTAAGAACTACAATTGAAATCTAATTCTAGGCAAGAAATTACGTAACATGAAACTATGCTATGTCTATTCTAACAATTCAAACTGCAAATATGGAAATGACTAAAAACATAGATTTGAAACATGATACTAAAAAACAAACTAACATCTATATTAATCAACAACTAAGTAAGAAAGATCTCTATAAAGATGAAATAAATAATCTATCATTACATACTAGAATTAACTCTATCCATCCATCAAATCCTTGTCAATTAAAACCCAAATTAAAACGTTATTCTATGGTATTCAAAACTCTGTTTTAAACTTGATTCTAAAATCTTAGATAGAAACATAATCTAGTATTTAACTACACATGGGGTTAGTCTAGGAGTCTACAGATCCATTCCTAACTACGAGATTAATGCATGCTAACACAATTCATCATACTAAATAAGGGAGTCAAAGCAAATTAAATTATAACATCAAACTAATTAACAAAATAGAAATGCATGTACAGGAAATAAAGAGAACAATTAATCTATGAAATACATAAACAACACAAAGACAATTACCAGACTGTTGGTGGGCCCCCCAACAAGTCGTGGTCACTCCCTAAAATCACACCACGAGCTCAGCAAAAGGAATTCACCATTAAAATGCAGAAACACAGTTTTATACAATTATGGCAATTGAAAAATGCAAAAATAGAGCCAAAATCGTTTTTGGCTCTAACACATGACTTCTTCTACTTCTTAACAATTATCTGACCACCAAAGTGGTATTTATAATGTTTACAGACCAAGTGGTCGACCACAGGAGGTTCAAACCACTTCTAAAATTGGCAAATTTCATTAATGGTGCCCTAACTTCCGAAATAGAGCTAGCCAATAATCACCCACCATAACAACCCAAAATAGAGTTATCAAGAGTTCAATATCTGAAGGGGATAAGAATGAAAAAAACCCATGTCTTTGATTCTCCCCCCACTGACCGCCAATACCATAACCACCAAATCGCCCTCCATTTTTCTGCAGGAAGAGGTGCTGGATGGAGTGCCAAATCAGGTACCAGAATGAGTGTTGGAATGAGTGCCGGAAGCAAAAACGTAGTGTATTTTTTCCCTATAACATCAAAAAATGTGAATCAGATCCTTGGAATCGTGAATACATGATAAATTATGCTCGATACAATCATAAAACATGAATCATACCTACCTTATGTTGATCATACCATTTTATCATAAAATTCTTCAAAAAGCTCCTTCAAAAGATGAAAAACACATATGTACATGTGGCAAAAGTGCATAATAACCATCATAAAAGTGATCATATCTCGGGCCCAACATTACCCCCACACCTAATATTTTGCAGGTCCCACTGCAAACAAAAATACATTGTCCTTCATGACGAAACTTGCGAAGGAGGGGGTGGATTAGCTTTTAGAAGCTTCTCCCTCTTGCCCAAGGGATTTTGACTTAGGATTTTTGCAGTGTTTTATTTGCATCCAGAGACTATTATTGGTGGAAGTTAATATAATCAAGCTAACACTGTAGAAATTTCATATTGGCTTGTAGGACAACGTTATCACGACATAAATGACAACTCAGTGTTTCATGCTCTCTAAGTTTGAACTGGAGGGTTTGGAGTTTTTGGAGGCTGCTGATGACATGTGAGGAAGCCGTGAGATGCATATTATACCCTTGATCCTTTAAACCATGCAAAACAACAATTTTACCTTTGCAAAATTAGTTCCAAAAGTGACTTCCCATAAGTGCAACAATTCTAACCTGGCAGACTCGTGAAAAATAGGTATCAAAGTGACACCTATAACTACAAGACAGTAAAACCTGTGTAAAAACTGAGAGATATTTTGTGTTTTGGTATGTTATGAACAAAAACCTTCTCCAGGTTTCAAAATTACTTTCCCATTTTCTCAGAATCCTAGCTTGAAGTTGGTTACTCAAAACTTGCAAAAGCGTGACATGCTCTTAGCAGAAGCACAACGTGGTCTTTGATAGGGATTTTGGAGGCCTTCCCAGAGGATTTTTGGATTGAAAGTGGCATGGGTGGAAATTTTATGATGTCTTATACACAATGGAACCATCAAGCACTGCAAATGCCTTCTCCAACCCTCTGAAAACTGACTTGAAGTCAAACTGTCCAAATGTGCAGAAACCCTCTTATAGTGACTGTATTTAGGGAATTTATCTCAAATGATAATACCTGTGCATAAACGGAAGGAGGTTTTTGTTTCTTGGTATATTATTGACAAAAACCTCTTTCACTTTTGTCAAATTCATCTTCCTTAATTCAAAAACCAATTTTGAAGTAGAACTTTGACCAAGACAATCATTTGAAAATTGATGACAAGGAATGATGACATGACCATGATGAAAATTTATGACCTTGGATGAGTGGAGGGAGTAGTATTGACACCTAGACACATCAATGACCACTTTACAACCAAGAGATGTCAAATTTTATTGGATAATTTAATTTTGAAAATATAACAATTTGACTTAATAACCCTATCAATCACATGAAAGAGTAAATTTGATCACTGGTGACACTGGAGATTGACAGAAATGAAAAATACTAAAAAAAGGCTTGGTTTGTACTGGTAGGCATGGTGAACAGGAGAATTTTTATTACCTATCATCAATCTGTAACAAACAACTGTTCCTCTTTTCATAAGATTGTAATACAGATGGCAATAAGTATTTAGCAGTTGTTATCGCTCTGTATTTGTCACAAAGAGTAGTTAAGTATAAGCAACCTTCTATAGCATAAACATAAAAATGAACAGGAGCTTATAGCACAAACAATGATTTCAACAGTAGATAATTTAGCATACCAATACAAACAACTGCTGATATAATATCCCAATACTTTGTAAAAAGACAGTATGACAAAATTTTGACAGAAATCCTATTTCCTCTTCTCATGGGTTTGCTATACAAATGGGCAATGCTTAGAATTTTTAGCTCAGGAAACTCCCCCCAGAACAAATATATGGCATGTCCTCATGCCATGAATTAGCAATAGGCTTCTTGGTCTTTTTTCCCGATGAGGCTGCTGGGGTGTCAACAAGTTTCTTGGACTTTTGGTCCGGTAAAGGAATAGCTTGAGCATGAGGGTTTGGGTGGAGTAACAATCCCTAGATCAAGAGTCTTCGTGCTAGTCTTGATTGTAAGATGAGGTTTTTCAAATTGGTAAATGAACTCATCTCACGTTTTCTCCTGTTTTTCCAACTTGGCTAAGATAAGTAGTTTGATAAGGCTGTGGTGAAATAGGCTGTTATGGGGATTGGTTACATCCTTCCTCACTTGGGAAGACATCTTCTCAAGACTCTTTAATAAGTAAAAGGGAAAGTTACAATGGCTTATTGAACTGAAAGTGAGCTAATGATCGAAAGTGATAGGCTTTAAAGACAAAATATCTACCTTCACATGTAATCAACTGGTGATGACTATGAGAGAGTTTATTATCTCCTCTTTTATCCACTCCTTGGAGTATCCCTTAGCTCCAGAGATGTTTTGAAATTCAGTTTTGAAAACCCTGTTATAGCTTGCTCTTGGCAACTGGTGGTGTTTAAATCAATGGTCTCCAACTCTTGGGATCTTTGTGGCTGAGGAAATTGATTCCTCAGAGGCCATGAACATAGTGAATAGGAGTTGAGGCAAGCTAAGAGTGTTCCATTGTTGTTGATTTTTCCACCATGCTCACTCAATCCACTTGCATAGAACATGTAATGTCAAACCTACAATGAACAACTTGTAACAAAAATGTAATGTCAAACCTACAATGAACAACCCGTAACAAAAATAAACCAACAAAGTGGTCTATTAAGGACATATACAACAATTTATAGCACACAGGAGTTTAACACTTCAAGATAAAATGATTGTTGATGTAATAACCTGTATCATGAAAATAATACAAAATCTTTACAAAGATTTACTTCTCTAGCAAATGATCATTTGTCAACTCATGAACCCCTCCCCCACACCTAAGTATTGTGACACCTCACAATCAAAAGTATAGGAAACCAGTCAGTTCTCCTGATAGCCGAAGATTTACAGTTTGTAAAGTGTAAAGATAAATTTCACAGATTGGTCTGACGAGACGGTTAGAAGATGGACCCACCTATAGGATAAGAGGTCCTATATATAGATAAGAAGAGGTAGGCAAGAGAGTTTCAAGATAGCCTCAGAGTTAGTTCCCAATGGCAAGTTTATGGAGTTCATTAACCTTAGCTTAACCATACATACTTCATGTCAGCTTTGTCTACAAGTAATGCCATACATCAGGACACGTTTAAATTTATTATTTATTTTTTTGTCAGATTATCATCCTCACTAGGTAGAATGCCCTACTACCAACAAGCCTGTTCAGTACTCCGGTGGGTTTACCTAGTCATACCACATGCCGGTACCCACTGCCAAAAAACCTATTCAGTATCTTGACGGGTTAGCCTCTTACACCCTCAGAGACTGGCCCTCCATCTTTTAAAATTTTAATATAAGATTGCTTTATGCAAGAGAACGAGGGGACAACTCTGAAAACAACTTTTTCTTTCCTTTTATTGGGATGGTATTTATGTTAGAGGATGACTTTCCATTATATGTATTCTTTAGTGATTTTCCTGATGTAAGGGGTACTTAAGCGGGCGTGGCCTATCTAAAGATATGATGTAATCAAGCTATTTAGTGTGTAGTGGATGGTACCATTGAGAAAGAACATAAAGGTATCTCTAGGCTCAGCTTACTTTCTTCCCTTGTAGTTATTGTGATGTTTCCATGACTAACCGCTAATTAGACCTTCTTGTTACTCTTTTATAAAGACACTTGACTCACTTACTTAGGTTTCTTGGAAAAAATGTACGAGAGACCTTTAGGCTTGATAGTTATGGTATCACTTCCTTATACAATGATGAAGCATTTCAAGAGCAATTTCTTTTTAAAATGCCTTAAGAACAAGAAGATGATTTAATATTTGCAAAAACAAGGCTAACTACAACAAGTCATTATTCATTTTATGCTTAGCAGACAACAAGGTTCAAGTATAGCAATGTTTCGAAGACGAATCCTTATTTTATATTTCCTTGAAACTGTCTACTCCTAGTGAAATAAATACCTACAAAAGTCTCTAGAAAAAAACACACTCTAAAATATCAAATACTAATGAGATCAAGTCACTGGAACATGTATCTCATAGTTATTTTATTAAAAGAAAATGTAAAATGAGGATGCATTAGATTCTAAGCTAAACTAACAACATGAAGCTTTTATTTACTATCCTACCCTACCTAAAAACAAAGGGAAAATCTTTATTCAAGTGTAAGAAATCTTCCAATGTAACCATGTGCGGAGAAAGATAAGAAACATACTCATATCCATGTATGAAAAAGTTATCGCAGTGATTACCTGGATATGAAGAACCAACCAACCTACTTGTTTGGGCCTCTGAAGGTGTTGAAGAATAGAATAGTATTGTGGCCTGATGACCTCTTGAAACCAAATTTCAATGTAATCTTCATGTTCATCAACAGTAATTTCTATGATCTCCTTCATCATGCTATACAGATCCTCTTCTTTTGGATGATTGATTTCTGAAGTACATAAAGGATTTGTTGAGATGGATGTTGAGAACTCCTCAATCTCAGGTCTTAGTGATTTCTCTCCACTAGATGTAGTCCATAATTTTTCAGTTTCCTTCTCATTTTGGTGAGAAAAATTATTTTGTAGCTCATAAGACCTTGATTCTTCTAATATTTCCGGAGAGGTAGATAAGTTCTTGACTACTGTCAAGATGTGTTCTTCCTGAAAAGAAGAGATCCTAGATGTTGCTAGGATTTGAGAGAGTTATTCCAAACTAATGGTCACCTTCGAATTCATCTTATCATTTAATAAAACTTGGTTCACACAAAGATGATGTCCACAAAGTTAAGATCTTCTGATGGTGGTAAGAAAACAAAGGTTGTATTGTTTGGTTCTGCGGAAGGCTTGAGTGGTCTTGCCTCCTGTCCCACTATTACCGATGCCTCAATTTCTTGTTCTATAGTGCTCCTTGTTTTAGTCTCTTTAGAGACTGCTTTAGCTTTTTGGGTTGAGATAACTCCTATTTTTTGGTATTAGTCTGCAGAT